>JADBJO010016147.1:12500-15000 GCA_016801955.1 Conus betulinus | reverse complement strand
TTAGCACTTCAACTATGGCAAAGCACAGGTGAAAATAACAACGATACGAAGACAATGACGCGAGCGTGTGTACATGTATATGTCTATATAAAACGATAAACAATTAATAAATGGGAACAAAAGCAAGTTAAAAATATTACAACAGTGACTTTACAAAAACTTGAACTTAAAAATAAAACGTAGAGGACACAAATCAAAAACACCGGAACATAAAATTAAGAAAATATGCTATAAATATGATAACACTTCACTAGAAGCATGTGATATCTTTTACAATTTCTCGCGAAAACGTATCTACTTTCACTATTTTTCTGGAGGACGTATCTACATCTACTTTTACAATTTTTCTCAAAAGCATATCTACATATACTGCTTTGTCCTAAGCTTTATAATTGTTTTGTCCTAAGCTTTTCATCGCTGGATCGGATTCATTAGAGAGACACGACCCATGACACCTGCTCTTGGCGTCAAATACAGACACACCACAGTCGATAACTCTGTGGTGTTCTCACCACCGAGGGTTCAAAACAGAATCCAACAGCACCCCCCCAAAGCAGCCAGCGAAGGGTAGTAGAATGAAACCAAACGAAAGCGTGGAGAGCAAAAAAGTTGCTGTAAAACTAAAAACATTATTATGCAAACAGTATAAAGTGTAGGGGACAATCTTTGAGCCTATGCCTGAGGATCCATCCAAGGATGCAAGGGAGATCAAAAGATATGAAAACAGTCTGAGTGGTCAGCTCTGCTGTTGAATAACCCAAGCATTGTCAGCAGCTAAGAATGTGCAGAACAACCTTTACTTGGATCTGCTAAGCGACGCAATCTCTCACTCATTAACCAAATAATAGAAAATGCTGAACAATTAAGTAGTGGGGGAAATGCTGAAAACAGTTTTAAAAAGCAATGTTTAACCGCGTTATTGTAAAGTGTTTTATTCATTCCTGAAAAAAAAAAAAATTGTGGCGAAAGCTTGAATTTAAAAAGTATTTCCTATGGGAATAGACTATGCATCGATAGATAGATAGATAGATAAATAGACAGACAGATAATTAGACAGATAGATAGACAGATAGATAGACAGATAGATGGATAGATAGATGCATAAATGAATACATAGATAGACAGATAGACAGATAGATAGATAGATAGACAGATAGACAGACAGCTAGATAGATAGATAGATAGATAGATAGATAAACAGACAGACCCACGCCACTGACCACCACCAAAGGGACTCGGCAGCAGTGCAGTGTCAACTCTGGTGGCTTGTCTCATAAAGGGTTTATCATGATTATAGGTCCTTGGGGTTTACCAGTGCCGGGGTTGTAAAGGGACGGGTCAGACTGTGGCTGTGGACGGTGGTGTCTGGAATGTGTGGTTGTGTGGGTGCACATCTCTGAAGATGCGACCGTGAAAGAAATGAGAAGAGTTCAGATCAATAAAAACAAACAAAACAAACAAACAATTTGTGTGTCAAAGAACACATGTTTCATAATCTGGAAGAGATGTACTCAGAATCTTTGCAACATTTTACTTTTGAATCAAATACTGCATGAATACAATTTTTTTTTCCCTAAAATCACATGCTTACCTCAGGGGACCCTCTGGAGAGCGTACGCCTCTCTCAAGGTCGAGCGTATTATACGTCTCCTCTCTGATTCCGATCTGCTCCACAGATCAATGGCACCAAATGCTGTTGGCTTTGTCCTTTAGGCAACTTTTTGTTTTTCCAAACAAATTGGTGAAAACTGGTTCAGCAGGGTTTCTTTTTATTTCCCCGGGATCTGGCTGACAGACAGACCAATCAACGGACGTGGATTAAAACAAAACTTTCTATGGTGAGACGATGGTGGTGGTGGTGGTGGTGGTGATAGTTAGTATAGTAGTAGTAGTAGTAGTAGTAGTAGTAGTAGTAGTAGTAGTACTAATGATGATGATGATGAAGCTAATGATGATGATGATGATAATAATAGCAATAATAATAATGATAATAATGATAACAATGATAATAGTAATGATAATAAATGATGATGATGATGATAATGATAATAATAATAATAATAATAATAATAATAATAATGCGAAAAAAGATGATGAAGAGGAGCAGGAGGAAGAGGAGGAGGAGAAAGAGGAGCAGAAGGAGCAGCAGGAGGAGGAGGAGGAGAACTGGGAACAGCATTTCTACAGCGAAACTCTTTTGCTTCATTCATTCTTTGTGCTGTACGCTCAGCTTTCACTCAAGGTGATCATCCTTCTCAAATTGCTTTTCCTCTGCCCCCTCCCCAACTCCCACCCCCCCTTCTTTTTGTTACATCAGTGCACAGTTTCCTTCCCCTTCGAACCACCACGTTTCACCCAACACGCGCACCAAACAACACAGCTTTAGGAGATGTTTGTTGACACAGATCAGATCTCAGGCTGTTGTTGAACTTGAGCACAGATGAAATCTTGCAAAAACCGAATGGCAGGGAGTTCCAGACATACAATGCAGAGAGACCAA
>JADBJO010016147.1:0-7500 GCA_016801955.1 Conus betulinus | reverse complement strand
TCTAAAAAGGTTGGTTAGGAGAAGAGAATAATTTTCTCTTCCAGGTATTAAAAAAAAGAAGTTTTAAATGTTTACAGAGAGACGGAGAGTCCTCTTTTAATCAATCTGGGGAATGCTTTCTGTTGACGGTAACAGTAGTATGGCGTGTCTCCATTTTATGAAGGGTAGGAAGCACTTTTCTCTGAGGATGTAGAGGTGGTGGTGGTAGTGGTGATAGTGCTGAATGTGGTAGTGGTGGGTGACCATTTCTACAGCATAACCCTCTATCTTACGATTAACTCAGAGAGAGAGAGAGAGGAGAGAGAGGAGAGAGAGAGAGAGAGAGCGAGAGAGAGAGAGAGAGAGAGAGAGACAGACAGACAGACAGACAGACAGACAGACAGACACGACGGACGGAGGACGGACGGACATACAGAGACAGAGATAGACAGACAGACAGAGGGATGAATCGACACAGGAGTTGGCAAGGCATTGACATAGCACGTGTCCATCCAAACTTTCATCATCACCACCACCATCACCACCACCACCACCACCACCACCACCCCACCACACATACCTCTTTCTTCTTGTCTCATCCACCCACCACCCCAGCCACTCCCTTCATTCACAGAAGCAACAAACCAAGGTCAGTCCCTTTTGTGTGTAAACTCTTGATTCTAACCTCCCTGATTTTGAGGGCTCATTGCAATATAGCTCTGCACCTCGCTGGGCATGACAGAGAAACAGAGTGAAAGGAAACTTGTGAGCTGTATAAGGGATAGGGCTGTGGAACATGCAGATGGGTAATGCAATTGGGAGGAAAGGCAGATTGTGACTATTACCATGGTCTGGGGTGGTATATGATTATACAGACACACATTCTGGTGTATCCTTAGGAATGCACATACGCGCATGTGGACAGGACCGTATAAGCACGCGATGTGCTCACTCACACACACACACACACACACACACACACACACACACACACACACACTACACTACACACACACACAACACACACACACACACACACACACACCACACACACACACACACACACACACACTACACTACACACTAAACACACACCACACACACACACACACACACACACACACACACACACAACACACACACACACACACACTACACTACACACTAAACACACACACCACACACCACACACACACACTTTCTCTTTCTCCTTCTGTCCATCTGTCTGCCTGTCTATCTCTCCCTCTCTCTCATTCACTTTCTCTCTCTCATATACACAGACACACACACACACACGTGCGCGCGCGAAACGACGTTCTTGCAGATGCGACAAAGCATACGAAACAAATCAAATACCGACCTTTCGAGCTCCGAGAGAAAACAATTATTTTGTCTCATTCCGGTCTATCGTTGACGCGCACACCGAAAGAAGCGGGGGGGGGGGGGGGGGGGGGGGGGGGGGGGGGGGGGGGGGGGAGGGGGGGGGGGGGGGGGGGGGGGGGGGGGGGGGGGGGGGGGGGGGGGGGGTAGCCGTCACTGGAGACCAATGGGGGGATAAGGGACCCATCTAACAACCCGGACCACCACCAGAACGGCATAACATAAAGAGACTGACAGAAAAATGGGCTTGTTGGCTGTTTTTTGCGTTAATACTGGGCGCCTTGGGATTCAAACTTGCAGCGTCTGACTCCGAACTCGGTGCATGACCACTGAGCCTCTCTGTCACCCAAAAAAAGAGGGCGAAGAATTTTTCCTATAAATCGCAACAAAGAATAACCCGTGAGCGTGTTGGGTGACGAAATAGGGAGGAGCTAGGGATGAAGGAGGAAGAAAGAGAGAGAGAGAGGGGGGATGGGGATGTGGTGAAATGCTTTCAATCAGGAAAATATACAGACGGAAGGAGCAAGAAAAAAAAAAACTTTTATTTTAGTCTGACTTTGAAATGGAGCGTTCTGCACTGACTCGACCGCTGTTTAACCCAGAGAGAGAGGAGAGAGAGAGAGAGAGAAGAGAGGAGAGAGGAGAGAGAGAGAGAGACAGAGAGACAGAGAGACAGAGAGAGAGAGAGAGAGAGAGAGACAGACAGACAGACAGGGACAGATACAGCGACAGACAGACATGCAGACAGACAGACAGGCATGCAAACAGACAGAGACAGACAGACAGAGACAGACTGACATACATACAGACAGGCAGGCAGACAGACAGATAGACAGACAGACAGGTATGCAGACACACTGACATACAGACAGACAGGCAGGCAGGCAGACACACTGGAATGAGAGAAGCGCTGGAACACATAACAAGATTAAAGGAGGCTTGTCCCAGCTGCAACAACTCCAACTCCCAAGCTCCCCCCCCCCCCCCCCCCTCTTCTCCCGCCAGCTTCCTCGCCCATCATCCCCCCCCCCACCAACCTCCACCGTTCTTACAGCCCTGGCTGCACATGACTGTGGTGACTAGTATTCTATATGAACTTTTTTGTTTGCTTGATAATTTGCTTGGTTGTTCCATTTTAGCAGCAGCAAGCAGCAGCAGCAGCAGTGGTAGTAGTAGAAGTAGTAGGAATAGGAGTAGAGTAGTAACAGAATCATCATCATCATCATCAGCAGCAGCAGCAGCAGCAGCAGTAGTAGTAGCAGCAGCAGCAGCAGCGGTATAAGTAGCAGCAGAGTAGTAGTAGTTGTTGTTGTTGTTATTATCATCCTCCTCCTACTACTACTACTACTACTACTACGCACGACCCCGCGCGGGCACACATATACAAGCACAGACACACGTAACACAGACAGACAGACAGACAGACACACACACACACACACACACACACACACACACCACACACACACCCACAACCACACGAGACAGACAGACAGACAGACACAGACATTCACACACACCACACACACACACACACACACACACAACACACACAACACACACACACAAGATATACTACAAATTGCCTCAGATGTCTTTGGAGAGAAGTAACAATCCTCTTTTTTTCTGTTAGCACAATTCTCCATTTTCCGAAGACGGACGGAAACTCCCTTTGATCTCAGAGACTTACTCTGGAACCTATCTGTCTCTGTCTGACCGACTGGCACTTAATACCCTTTGTCTGTTCCTTTTGCCTGTCTATTTACCTGTGTATCTATCTGTCTGACTGTCACGCGACATCTCTGCTAATGTGTTTGGCTGAAACAATTCCTTTCTGTTCAGATACGGCTTGCTAAAGTGGCTGTCGTTGTTTCAATGATTAGTCATTCTAAAAATTGTTTATATATGCTTGATTCAGTGACTCAGAGAGAGAGAGAGAGAGAGAGAGAGGAGAGAGAGGAGAGAGAGAGAGAGAGAGCGGAGAGAGAGAGAGAGAGAGAGCGAGAGAGAGAGAGAGAGAGAGAGACTCAAAACTCAAATAGTTTAATTGCAAAGGCCACCGACCTATCTGCAATGAGGTCAAGAACAAAAGTAGAACAAACACACGCGCCCGACGCATATACTGAAATTATGAACGAAAATATTTGCATAACAAAATTTCTTCCTGAAATTACTGTGGCATTTATGTGCTAACTGACAACCGTTCCTCTCTTCGCTTTAGTGCTTTGAAAATGGACAGAGAGAGAGAGAGAGAGGAGAGAGAGAGAGAGAGAGAGAGAGAGAGAGAGAGAGAGAGAGAGAGAGAGAGAGAGAGAGAGAGAGAGAGAGAGAGATCATAGCCGAATCCATCATTACATTTTTTCGGCAGTGGTTGATAAATGAAAATGCCTGTTGACCTTTTGTTGAAAGATTGAAAAAGTTGACCGATAGCGTCTAAGCAAGGAGGATGTACAATCTCTTCTTTAGGGAAACCAATGCGCACAGATGTTCTCTTAATTTTTGATTTCAAACTGGGACAAACATTTTATATCTCCAAATGTCTGAGACGATTCCAGCGGGTTTCTGTGCGTCGAAGACGGAGGAATCACATTCTAACATTGTTTCAGAAAAGGAAATGAGTGAACCCACATGACATCAACGATTGGACAGGGAATGTCGAAAAGCAAAGCAGGGGGAGACAATATGACAAAACAATGCAGAATTTCGATAGTACGTGAATAAACATGCCTGTGGGCCTCGTTCTTGAAAAATTGAAATAGTTGACCGATAGTGTGTAAGCAAGGATGTAAAAACCCTCTTCTTTTCAGAAAATAATGCATATAGATTTTTAACAGACTACTGGAGAAAATGTCCTTAGGTGCAGAAGCGAGTTGCAGGAGACAAAACATTAGTCATAGAGGAGGACGGGATCGGGTTTGGGGCTGGAAAGGTGAAAGGCGAGCAGGGTAGGGGCGGATACATATGAGAAAAGAGTACAGTATATTTTCCTCATTCAGCCGATCAAACTGATCGAAAATTGCGTACATTTCTGTGCTTCTGTCACTATTAAATACCTGTTTACTTTGTGCATTATATCTACGGTTACATTACTTACATTTTCGTACTTCGTTCAGTACTGAATATCTGCTATAACTGACTGATCGTAACTCGTGTAAATTACGTATGCTTTGCGTTGGTCTGTAATGGAAAATTTATTTTCATAATCAGTGACGACTGCTGAATGAATGTGTTGTATGCCTTTTTTATTTTGATTTTCACCGAGTACCAAAGGTAAGCTTATTTGCGTGATCACATCTCATGGGTATATTACGCACATTTGGTAGTTAATATTAAATGGAATATCTGCTTGTGTGTGTGTGTGTGTGTGTGTGTGTGTGTGTGTGTGTGTGTGTGTGTGTGTGTGTGTGTGTGTGCGCACGCACGCGCGCGCGTGTGTGTAACATAACAGGCGGACACAAATCATATTCTGGTCGTTATTTCAGCACTGAATATCTGCATGACCTGGCCAACACATGACAGGTGGATGTACTGACTTATTTACATTTTCACTTCAAAGGAACATTGGACATTGAAATGCAGTTCTTCAGAGGATTCAGCTCTGAGCTGTTTCTCCTGCCTCTGTCCAACTGATTCTCTTCGTGTTCAGCTCTGCCCTCCATGAGCTATGTTTCCTGCCTCTGTCCAACTGACTCTCTTCGTGTTCAGCTCTGCCTCCATGAGCTATGTTCCCTGCCTCTATCAACTGACTCTCTTCGTGTTCAGCTCTGCCTCCATGAGCTATGTTCCCTGCCTCTGTCCAACTGACTCCCTTCGTGTTCAGCTCTGCCTCCATGAGCTATGTTCCCTGCCTCTGTCCAACTGACTCTCTTCGTGTTCAGCTCTGCCTCCATGAGCTATGTTCCCTGCCTCTGTCCAACTGACTCCCTTCGTGTTCAGCTCTCTCCTCCATGAGCTATGTTCCCTGCCTCTGTCCAACTGACTCTCTTCGTGTTCAGCTCTGCCTCCATGAGCTATGTTCCCTGCCCTCTGTCCAACTGACTCCCTTCGTGTTCAGCTCTGCCTCCATGAGCTATGTTCCCTGCCTCTGTCCAACTGACTCTCTTCGTGTTCAGCTCTGCCTCCATGAGCTATGTTCCATGCCTCTGTCCAACTGATTCTTTTCGTGTTCAGCTCTGCCTCCATGAGCTATGTTCCCTGCCTCTGTCCAACTGACTCCCTTCGTGTTCAGCTCTGCCTCCATGAGCTATGTTCCCTGCCTCTGTCCAACTGACTCTCTTCGTGTTCAGCTCTGCCTCCATGAGCTATGTTCCCTGCCTCTGTCCAACTGACTCTTCGTGTTCAGCTCTGCCTCCATGAGCTATGTTTCCTGCCTCTGTCCAACTGACTCCCTTCGTGTTTCAGCTCTGCCTCCATGAGCTATGTTCCCTGCCTCTGTCCAACTGACTCCCTTCGTGTTCAGCTCTGCCTCCATGAGCTATGTTCCCTGCCTCTGTCCAACTGACTCCCTTCGTGTTCAGCTCTGCCTCCATGAGCTATGTTCCCTGCCTCTGTCCAACTGACTCCCTTCGTGTTCAGCTCTGCCTCCATGAGCTATGTTCCCTGCCTCTGTCCAACTGACTCCCTTCGTGTTCAGCTCTGCCTCAATGTCCAGTCCTCGGCTGTTTCACTGTCGACCATCTCCCCACCGCCCGGCCCCTGTGGGTTCCATGCAAGACCCTGATGGTCGAATGGTGGGCAGCAGCTCGCACAACACTCAGTAAATATTTGTTACACAGGAGTGAGGCATACATTACGTACACATTCATAACACGCTCAGCACTGAATACTACTCACTTTGTGAGGCCACTCACGAATGACGCTTTGATCAAAACACAATACACAATACCTTGGAAGATTAAAATGTTGAAACCACACACAACACCTATGAATTAGCTGCAACATGTCGGTTTATTATAAAACCTTTTTTCTTTTTCAAGCACCAAACACTGGCCGAGTGACAACGAAACGAAACAGCACAGAATTCTGTGGTTGTTGAAACTGAAACAGAGTTCTCTAGAAAAAAAACAAAAAACCAAACAGTTTCACCGGAAAAAGAGTTCAGCGGAAAAAGTTCACTGAGGGATGAGGGGGCGGAGGTGGAAATTGTAGGAAGGTATGGAGAAAAAAAGGAGGGGATGGGAGGAAGGTGAAAGTGTGAAGGATGGAAAACAAAGAAAAACAAAGAATGAAAAGTGGGAGGGACTGTGGTGGAAGAGGAGCTGGAATGGGGAATATAGCACCTTCTTCAATGCCTAAAAAAAAACCTTGCTTACTATAGCCTCCTTTCAGTAATGATTGCGTTTATCTGCATATTTCAGCGCCATTAACACACACGCTTTTCCACCACCCACGTCAACTCCCCCCCCCTCCCCTCTCTCTCCCTTCCTCCCTTTTAACTTAGGACTAACTTACAGTCAGCAGACATGCCATCAGCCGAAATATTCACCTTTGGAAAAATGAAGTGCCAGTACCAGTGCCACTGTCACCCTACCCTTGAGGAATGGATGGTTTGTCCGGCAAGGATTTGGACTCTGGAAGTGGGAGGGAGAAGGGTAGAAAAGAAAGAGAGGGAGGAGGAGGAGAGGCGAGGAGAATAGAGAAAGGAGAGAGAGAGGAGCAGGCTGAGCGAGGCGGAGACAGAGAGTTGGCGCGCGATAGGCGGAGACGCGAGAGGAGGCGAGACAGGCGGAGCGAGAGACGGAAGAGAGGAGTGACAGACCGACCAGACCAGACACGAGGACAGGACAGAAAGAGAGACAGAGACAGAGACAGAGCAAGAGTGAAGAGAGAGGACGAGAGAGAGACCATGAGAGAGACCGAGAGGACAGGAAAGAGAGAGCAAGAGAGAGACAAAACAGAGAGAGGGAGAGCAGAGGAGAGACGAGAGAGGAGAGAGAAGACAGACAGAAGAAGGACAGGACAGACAGACAGTACACGGTGGTACACAGGCAGGGGTCAGTGGCGATTTTGTCAGATGTTTCCTGTTTCTTCTTTTGTGTTGAATCCCCCCACTCAATGCATTCTCTCAGAGTGGACAAACCGGATTGTGACGAATAATTGGGGTGGTAACACCTCATGGAGTGAGATAACTTTGCTGTGATA
>JADBJO010016146.1:40000-41412 GCA_016801955.1 Conus betulinus | reverse complement strand
CGCTTTAGAACAGTCCTAAGACCGGGCTTTCCCAAGACGGTCAACCACACAGGCGTTTTAGGACAGTCACAACACAGTGCTACCCGTAAAATCGCAAAAATCCACACATGCGCCTATAATGCGCAAGATACAGCCCCGCGCGCACGCTCACACACCACACACACACACTCACACACACCACACACACCACACACACACACACCACGAGACGAGAGAGAGAGTAGGGAGCGAGAAGATGAGAGAAGAGAGAGAGAGAGCGAGAGAGATGCGAGAGAGAGAAACGCACTAAAGAGGCCTGGCTGTTGTACCGGAGTTGAAAACGAGGGGCCTGGGAATAATGGACACGGTGAAATTTAAAAAAAAAAAAGTGTCATCGCTATGTCGCCAACAAGCGGCGAGTCCTAAAACAAGAAGTGGGGGATCTCGAAAACCGATCGAAATCAGCTGCATCGAGTATCCTTAGTCAGATGAAGAGAAGAGAAGTATGTCGCCACCAACAATCCCAGTGACATCTTTGAATAGTTGATCATTATCATCATCATCATCATTCATAATCTTCTTCTTCTTCTTCTTCTTCTTTGGATAGTTGATCGTCATCATCGTCGTCATCATCATCATCTCGTCATCGTCGTCATCGTCGTCGTCGTCGTCGTCGGTCGTCATCATTATCATCATCAGCAGCAGCATGATCATCATCATCATCATCTCCATCATCTAGCTGATTCATGAAATTTCATGTGAGTGTGAGGATTCAGAACAGGGGTTACTTGTTGTTCCCCCTATTCAAAGAATCATCCAAGGGGGGTCTTCTGTAGAAAACCACACCTAGCTTCGCAGACAGCGAGAGACAGATTGTCATAGAGGAGGGGTCTTTGTATAATAATACATCCCATTTACAGACAGGTTTGGTGTATTACATTTGTCGCCGGAAGTTCTATACTCTTTCAACTTCATGACGTTGAAAGCAGAGAGCTGGGAATACCGGACATGCTGCCGTTTGAAATGAGTATCATCCAACAAAGTGCGATCCCCAAGAAAAATAGAAGGATCCAGCGATAAACTGATGGGTCGCATGGAGAGGATGCTGATTGGTGGGAACTGATTGGAAGTGGATGAAAGTGGTTATTGTGTGCAGCAATGTGCATGAAAAAAAAAAAAAAAACAGGCGTTCAAAACAGTGGCAGCATTTTGACACTGTCCTCGACTCAATTAAACCTGGCAGAAACTTGAAGAAGCAGAGGGATTGTGTGTTGTATCATCTGAGAGGAAACCTCTTTGCTACATTGAAAACACATGCAGGAAACGTAAAGAGTCATTATATGATCTTACCAACGCTAGGGGTGGACGTGTGATAAAATCACGAGATATTTCAACAGACATCACATCAGACATTGCCAGAGGTTGATGCGGAC
>JADBJO010016146.1:20000-35000 GCA_016801955.1 Conus betulinus | reverse complement strand
TGTTGTTTATCTTTCCCCCTAAAGTGTAATAATGGTGTGAGTGTTGGTGAGCACGGGAAGTGAGCAATGAAAATTATTGTGCATGAATTATTGGACAATGTATGCTCATTCCTGTTGTGGAAAGATGAAAAGGGACAAACGGAATTCACTCTTTTATATGTAATGCTTGTAATCTTGGTGCTCTGAAAGGGGTTCCATGTGCAAATCCTTTACTTCAATGCAATTACTCATGGTGTTAATCGAGGAATTTTTCTGTTGTAATGCACCCACTGTATTGAAACTTTGTAGACTCTATTATGGGTATTTCCCCCCCAAATTCCAGTGAAATCTATGATGTGGAGAGCGACTGTTAGTGACAAACAAAAAACATAAATGTGTAGGAAGTAGGTTAGATAATCAAGGTAGCTATCAGTTCCCCAGGTGTCCATGAAGCTCCCAAGTCCGACCTGGTGCGGACTGTCTACCGATGTGGGGGTGCAGCCCGTGCCCAGCCGCTGTGTCCATCCAGAGAGATGTGGAGAGGCTGACCGAGTGGTCAGTAGACATCGTGTGTGTGCACTGCTAACCGGGTGCGGGGTGCAGAGTAGAGTCGAACCCAGCCGCTGTCTCCGCCCCATGGGGGTGTGAGAGGCCGACCGACCGAGTAGTAAATAGACGACGTGCGTACTTCTTCGGTTGTGTGGGAATCCCTGGAAGGACTCCACGAACTGCTTCGTGAGTGGCTTCTGAACTGTGTGAAGACTGTGTGACTTGGGCCGGACACGGCCAAGTGAATGAACTATTTGTGGTGACTCTACTATGGGTGCCAGCTTGGCCTGCGCAAGAGAGGAAAAAAATGTTAAATGTTATATAGTAGTACTTAGGGTTGTAGCGCACTCTTGATGGCGGTGGTATGCATTAATTGATGTTTCTGTAATATGTATTTGTTATGGTTTGATGGTTCAGGTAGCAAAGCAAAAAAAAAAAAAAAAAAAAGAAAGTTAACTTGTTGCCTGGCTACCTATGTTCGTGTGGTGTGGGTATGTGTGGGGAAAAGTCGTAGGCGCATCCAAACTTCCTCAGGTGAGAGTCGACAGCAAAACATGCACCGCACACCATCCGTAACAGTTACTGTGGAGTTACTATTACTACGAAGTTACTGTTACTATCAAGTTCCTATACTGCGGAGCTAGTGTTACTGTGAAGTTACCCTTAACAGAAAAAAAAATTACTGTTAGTGTTAAATTACAGTTACCATCAAGTTACTGTATTTATGAAGTCACCACTACCATGAAGTTACCACTACTTTGGCGCTGTTACTATGCAGTTACTGTTACTACGAAGTTAACATGAAGTCATCATTACTGTGAAATTACTGTCACTATGAAGATATGGTTACCATGAAGTTACTGTTACTATCAAGCTACTGTTACTGTGAACTTACTGTTAACATGAAGTTATCGTTACTTTGAAATTACTGTTACTATGAATGTGTTAATACTATGCAGTTACTGTTACTATGAACTTACTGTCAACTTACTATTAAAATGAAGTTAGTTACCGTTACTGTCAACTTACCATTAAAATGAAGTTACCCTTTCTATGAAGTTACGCTTACGACTTTCGACTGTTTACAAGAAATATATTTGTATGGACAATCAAAACTTTCTAGTAAAGTTTGACAGTTCGTATCTTCCCGTATCTTATAAATAAAAAAGTTACGGGAAGTAATCATGTTTAGTCCTTTATCAACTATTACCTCCCCTGGTTAGACAATGCCTGTTGTTTACGAACTGACTAAAACAAAGGGCGGACCCAAAATCCCTTCGACCTTAGTAGTTTTAAGCCTCTTGGCTACCTTTGTCAGTCCTTACTATATCATCATTATCGTTTCTATTATTTTTGTTAATCATAACACTATTATTATTGGTTTTTTAAGATTTAGTTTCCATTAAAAACGCATAGTTATGCGTGCAGGTACGCACGCGCGCGCGCGCGCGCGCGTGTGTGTGTGTGTGTGTGTGTGTGTGTGTGTGTGTGGCGAGCGTGCATGTGTGCATGTGTGCGTGCGTGCGTGTGTGTGTGTGTGTGTGTGTGTGTGTGTGTGTGTGTGTGTGATTTGAATTGGCTCATCACACACACACACACACACACACACACACACACACACACACCCCGCTCCTCCAAACACACACACACACACACACACACACACACACACGCACGCACGCACGCACGCACGCACGCACACGCACGCACCCACACCCACACATACACACACGCACACAGACACACCGCCCCTATAAACACACCACGGCAACAACCTTCTTGCTGGCCGGGCAATGTAGGCCCTACCTGCCGGCTATTTTCCTTTGCATTCTCAAGTAACCACGCAAGTATTCAAAACTTTCAACTTTGTTTTCTTTATCTCGTTGAAAAATTCTGAATGACAGCAGAAAAAAAAACAAGCAACAAGCGTTTCACTTTCTAAAGATTCAATCAAGCTTGGAACACATAAAAAACGACTGAAAATGAAATGTGGACACGTGTACATGAATGACATAATACACTGAAACGAGAAGCGGCGTACACAAATTAAAACGAAACCCGAATAACAGACAGTGGATTCAATTTGTTTGAAAGAAAATGATCTGCATGTTATAGTCAACTTGCAAGCAAAAATTACCCCCAACACACCAAAGTACACAGCAAGTCAAGAATCATCATCTACTCCACCGATTTTTATTCTTTCTCATAGCGCCTGCCTCTGATCTTGTCGGGGCTGCTAATAATGGTGCTCAAGCGCTGAAATTCATAACCAGAATGTGCAAAGTGGTGACGGTCAATCATAAAATTAGATTTAAAAAGAAATTACTGATTTTGGTCGCGTTGCGGCCGTGTGCTTATCATTTTAGCAACAAAAACAGAGCAAGAAGAAAAAAAAAGCACGCACACACACACACACACACACACACACACACACACACACACAGGAAACGAAGGAAAAGCAACGTTGTGGATATCGAATGGACAAGCATTTTTTCATGTTAAAATAAACACTTCATTTACATTTGTATCCTTTAAGCCAGCGTATACCATTACATGTCCAATTTAATGACAACCTTGACATGAACAGCATCTGTTCACATTGTTCTTGTTGGTGGTGATAATGGTGATAGTGGTCGTGGGTTCTTTTTTTCTCTTTTTTTTTCAGCAATGCTCGGTTGTACCACTTAATTAATCGAGAAGAAAACGACAATTCGAAAAGAGAAGTAAAACAAAAAGATCCAAGACGATTGCTGATGAGACCATATACCCTTAAAGGCTGGGGAAAATCACGACTGGAGATGTACTCTCCCCTCCATGGGGAATAAAAGCTGAGGTTTCCTTGTGCTCCTCTTTCTGTCCCGCGGCCTCTTGGTCAGCCTGTAAACCATAGCACACGATATGGAAAGGAAGCTAGCCAAGCATGAAAAGCATCTAACAAGAAACAGACGAAGACCAGAAGAATGAATGTAACACTATAAAGAATGTGTGTGTGTGTGTGTGTGTGTGTGTGTGTGTGTGTGTGTGTGTGTGTGTTGTGTGCGTGTGTGCGTGCGCGCGCTTGCTTGTGTGTGTGTGTGTGTGTGTGTGTGTGTGTGTGTGTGTGTGTGTGTGTTCGTGATGTGCGTGGATATGTAGGTGCGTGTGTGTATGCACGTCTATGTATGTGTGTAAATGTGTATGTGTATGCGCATGAGCTCGAGCGTGCGCGTGAGTATGGATGCAGCGAGGGGAAAAGGAAATGTTGACGATGTGCTGATGTGTATGTGCGCATGCGTGTGATGTGAATGATGTGTATATTCGCGGACATGTAATTTGAATGACAGTGAAAGCAGTCTAAAAGATATTTTAAGGGGGGCGGGGGGGGGGGGGGGGGGGGGTACGGGTGGGGTTGGTGGATGGTTTTTTGTTATAGTCCTGAGATCCACACAGTTGAGACCCACATAAGCCTTTGTCATTACTGCAATTTGAGAACGACGATTGACGGGGAAAAAAAAACAAAAAAACAACGGACTAACAGAAGCTACCAGAAAGGGACAAGAAATAGAGGTTACGAAAAGTGGAGAGAGAGAGAGAGAGAGAGAGAGAGAGAGAGAGAGAGAGAGAGAGAAATAGAGAGAGACAGACAGAGAGAGAGACAGAAACAAAGACATATACAAAGATGGAGGCAGAATTAGTGACAGAGACAGAGAAAAAGAGAAGAGAGGTAGAGAGGAGGAGGAGAAGGTGGAGGAGAGAGAGAGAGAGAGAGAGAGAGAGAGAGAGAGAGAGAGAGAGAGAGAGAGAGCAAGGAAGGGAGAGTCAGAGAGAGAGAGACAGGGAGAGAGAGAGGGAGAAAGAGACAGACAGACAGACAAAGACAGACAGACAGAGTACAGACGAGCGAACGGACAGACAGACAGATAGACAGAGAGAGAACAGAATGAGACAGACAGACACACAGACAGACAGAGAAAGACAGGCAGAGAGAGAGACAAACAAACAGAGAGAGGGGGTGGGAGGGAGCAGATGGGTACCTCCTGACCTCCATACGAAAGGCGTTTTCTTTTTTTGATATGTCTTTGGGGTCCGTAAGTCCGAAGATAGTTCGGCAAAATGGGAATATCAATCTGGGATGCACGTGCTCTGCCTCCTTCCTACATCCTGATATCACACACACACACACACACACACACACACACACACACACACACACACACACACACACACGCGCGCGCGCGCGCGCGCGCACGCACGCACCACACACCCCACACGCATACACACACACACACACACACACACACACACACACACACACACGCGCGCGCATACACGCACGCATGGATACACGCACTCACGCATGCAAGCGCGCGCATACACACACACACACACACACACACACACACACACACACACAACACACGCACGCATGCACCCACGCACACACAAATGTATGTATTTGTTATCTTCACACACACACACACACACACACACACACACACACACACACACACACACACACATACACACACACATATATATATATATATATATATATATATATATAGAGAGAGAGAGAGAGAGAGAGAGAGAGAGAGAGACAGACAGACAGACAGACAGACAGACAGACAGACAGACAGACAGACAGTTAGATAGATGTGAAGAATGCGGGTTGAATTCTGCAAGCTGGGTCAGCACACAGGACAACACGTTTAAAGACGTGAGGTTCAATGTGGCTGCACTGCAGTGTATGATCACATATAGATCAACATGACCGACAGAAACTGTGAACGCTGAAGCTGACTGCGCTTGCTACCATCTAGGACTAGCAGACACGAAGCACCATGGTAAAGTAAAAAAAAAAAAAAAGAAAAAAAAAAAAAGAAGAAAAAAAACCTGTGACTGGTTACAACATTTCTTTCTTTCTTTTTTTTTTTTTTTCTTTTTTTTTTTAATGCTGATCGATGAGAATGAGGATGATTAAGATGATGCTACGGATTTCCATTTCGGTCTGAGACTACATGACAGGGCTGTACTCCACGCTTCCTTTCATAATATATCCCGGCGTCAACCAGGCCCGAGAGATACAGGCACCTGCAATGTGGTCAGGAAATTTGAGCAACACTCTCAGAAACGCATCCATTAAGTGGATGAAACTCGACTGTGTGGTCCCAGTCTTCCCAACTGAGTCCGCAGCAAACTCAACTCTGGGTAGGAGCCGGTCGGGGCAGAAAAAACCCACATGACTGATGGGATTCGAACCCACGACCTCCCAGCCAGGAGTCCGCGACGCTAACCACTTCGCCACGGCGGCTGGTCAACATTTCTTTCTTGTTGCTCACGACTAAGAACCGCAATCTGCGAAGATTCTGACTCACCAAACATCCATCTCACCATCCCAGCACGGTACGACTACAGTCAGGACAGTGTGGTGAAAATTATTATTGCCATGAGTTCTTGAGCAGTAAGGTATTGGACAGGGCTTTCCACGTAATTATGTCACAAGTACAGTTTTGTTACCGTATACATACACAGAAAAAAATCATTATTTGTGGCCTGTACTGCCGTATTGTTTGTTTGCATTCTGGAGAAATCTGTTTGCATGTGTAAAAAAAAATACATATAATAGACACTGTCTCAAAACGCAGATTGGATTCTCGTGCCAACATTTGGAGTTTGTTTCAAAGTGATGTGACCGCAGGCGTAAACTGAAACAAACTTTGAACAAAATTTACTCTCCACCGAAAGAAAGAAAGGCACAAACAAATTACAAGACAAAACCCGACGCGTTTCGACCTCTTTGGTCTTCTTCAGGCAAAACAAACAACATCCGAGAGAATGAATGGGAAGAACGAACAATCAATCACTTATCTCCTCAAATTGGGCACAACCGACCTGTGAGGAGGCTGATGATGATGCCAGAGATGACAGTGGCCGAGAAGCCGATGACAGAGAACCACCAGTAAGATAAATCCCACAGGGTGAAATCCCTGCCGCTGAAACAGGGAAAGGGATCCTGTTCTTTGTTACTGGAGAGGAACACACCAACGAGTAAGATTAAAACATTTTTAGGCGTGTATATATCCACAGTGAATTCAAGAAATGTTTGGAGAGCTTGATGAGAAGCAATCACGAAAAAAAGAAGAAAACAGAATTGAGTAAGTTACACACACACACACACACACACACACACACACACACACACACACACACACACACACACACATGCGCGCGCGCACGCACGCACACACACACACACACACACACACACACACACACACACACACACACACACACACACACCTGTGGACAGGAACAGCAGTGGTGGAGGTGTAGTCCCCATCTCCTAACGTCACAGAAGTCACGTTCCACACGGCGTCCGGTGTCCAGGTGATGTTGGTGATGTCACAGCGGTCCACGGGCCGGAGGGCAGGGAAGGGGTGGGGGCTCCGTACAGTGTGCCCCTACTGTCACTGTCACACTGAGGGCAGTGCCCACCACGACTCCTCCTGCGGCACCCTGGACAGACAAACCTTCCTTTGGGACATACACACAGACCTGTCTGTCTGTCTGTCTGTCTGTCTGTCTGTCTCTCTCTCTCTCTCTCTCTCTCTCTCTCTCTCTCTCTCTCTCTTACAGTTAGCCATCTACCTACCCATCTAACTACCTACCCACCTTTCTATCTGACTGTCTATTCACACACAGACACACACATATGCACACATATACACATGATGAGAGAGAGAGAGAGAGAGAGAGAGAGAGAGAGAGAGAGAGAGTATTACACGAGTGGGAATGCATAGATGAATATGTGTGATAGCTCCCTCCCCCCCCCCCCCCCCCCCCTTCCTCTTCCCCTCCCTCCGATCTTTTCTTTTCATGTTTCCTTTGTTATTGTTGGATTCTTTTATTGATGGATATGGTGTAGTTGCAAAGTGAACTTTCAACGCCTTCTTTCTTGAGCTGAACACAGAAGCGATCAAAGCTAAGTGCATTTTCGTTATTTGTTTAATTTTTGTTGCACCTGAAGAAGTCCTATGAGGTCGAAACGCGTTGTGGTTTGTCTTGTGACTCGTTTGTCGACGTTTCTCTGAGCGGTTCGCTGGCATTTATTTAAGATTTGATGGATATGGTGGTTGACCTGATGCAGATCCCGTAATATATCGAAACTTTGTGCGCTAAACAGGGGTTTCCTTCAGATGAACACATACTGAGAAAGTGACAATCTGTGTTGCTTGGGCTTAGGGATTGATGGAATGCGGACGACTACAGAACATTTGTAGAACATCTTACAAACGGAAATTACCCTTTCCGCTTCAAGCCAATATCACCTGGATATATTGAACAACGCCATCTCCACCGGCTATACCAACAGCTTTTCTGAGTGTAACTGATTATGGATTAGGGCTCACAGCACGAAAGGGCACGCCAACTAAACCAAGGCGTTACCTGCTTGACGTTCCTTCGATGCAGATCAGATACAAGCCTGAACAGGTGAAGACATAATTCAGATCACTCGAAAATTCCCAAATTCCACAACATTAGGCAATCAACAAAGTAAAGGTATCGTCTAGAACACAGAAAATCATTGATGGGACAAGCAGAAGACAACAAACAGCTTGTTTTTTGTTCATCGTAAAAACGTTAAACTACGAACTTGGAAACAATCCCCAGGCACCTAGACAGACTATCACACTGCATAGAATTCGAGCTGGAAATCGTTGTCGAGAACGGCCAGAGGCAAACACAACGCTGAAATTCACATACAGGTGAAAAAGATCTGGGAAGAAAAACAAAAGATATCGTATTGTACATACACAGACTGTTTAGTCACCGAAGGTATATCTGTCTAGCGATACATACTGACGCTTAATTGCCGAACAATCCAGAGGATTATCCCATTAGCCACTTCTCAACATCCAGTCTTATAACGGAGATATGTGCCGTGACATACGCGCTCCACTGCCTTTCGTCAACTGAAGTTTCGATCTGAACAACGTCTCTCATACTGACTGAATCGATGACCTTTCTTCAAAAAGTGGAAAGTGGAATAGGAAGCCCTGACTGAGTGAATGAACTGATGTGCACATTCCACTGGAAAAGTTTCTACAGAGGTATTGCCTCGGGCATACGGATGTGGAGGGAAATAAGCAAGCACAAACACTGGCTGTCATGGCAGCCGTAACTCGTAAATTTCGTCTAGGTCGATCAGACATCATGAAAAATCTAAAGAATTTAGACAACGAACAAGATCAAGGCCACCAACCCACAGACAATTGCGCAGGACTGAATATCAAGAGATATGGAGGTGCGAACATCTAAACTACGAGGAAGAGGGAAAACCATCACCAGCAACTTATATGGCCATAACCTCAAGACCAACACCAAGAAGGCGTCAACAGATTATAATACAGGGCAAAGTTATACAGCGCCTTTCTATGGCAGATGCAAATGACTGCACACAGTGAACTGAGATTGTAGACTCTGAAACTCTCATGATCCTTGCTTCATTTACTGCAAATGTATATGTATGTGAGCGTGTATGCACTGGTGAGATGATGAATGTTTGTTGTGATGTATGTGCATAGGGGTGGGGGGATAGACGTGGGCAGGGGAGGGGGAGGGGAGACGATGCAGGGGTAGGGAATGTATAATGCATGTATTTATTATTTAATATCTTTTGGGGGTGGGGTGGGGTGGGGATGAAGTGAGGGTGGGGGATGAAGAGGAACGGTGGCATATGATAAAAGGTAGAAGTTAAATCCAACAGATACAGACGTGTTGTATGCAGAATGCTTAACAAGCATGCCAGCTGAGATTATAGATACTTAAGGGCTCAGCTCGATGTGTGAGTGCAAATATTTGCGGCTCATGTGTTGCTTATGTAGGGAAGAAGGCGGTGTACCGGTCTAATGCTCAGTCCACATAATAATACATGCGTGCAAGTGTGTGCTTACGAGAGAAAAGAAAAAAAGAGAGAGAGAGAGAGAGAGAGAGAGAGAGAGAGAGAGAGAGAGAGAGAGAGAGAGAGAGAGAGAGATGAAGCTACCGAGACACTCGCAACAACAGCAACAACAACAACAACACACACACACACACACACACACACACACACACACACACACACACACACACACACAATAATGAGAGAGAGAGAGAAAGCGAGAGAGAGAGAGAGAGAGAGAGAGAGAGAGAGACAGACAGACAGACAGACAGACAGACAGACAGACAGATAGACAGACAGATATGAAGCTACAGAGGCACTCGCAACACACACACACACACACACACACACACACACACACACACACACACACACACACATGTAAGAATACAGGTCGTGATTATAGATTTACTCACGTATGTGTTACACCGAGGAAAACCAGCAGCCAGGAAGAACACGCCCTGTACAGGAGCCCCAAAGGCCCCAATCACACTGGACGACAGCTGTAAGACAGACAGACAGACAGACAGACAGACAGACAGACAGACAGACAGACAGAGAGAGAGAGAGAGAGAGAGAGAGAGAGAGAGAGAGAGAGAGAGAACCAGGATGCAGTACTGATACGACGCGAAATACAACAACAGAGCAGTCTTCACCAAAAATTTAAAAGAGTGTTGCGTTTTTTAAAAAAAAAACACTATTTACAAAAACACGTGAAAGTGTTACATCTTCTCCGAAATAATCCTGCAAAATATATATCTTGAAGTTGGAGAATTTATACCTGAATATCTAAATGCTGCTGAAGAGTTAAAGTACGCGAAAAAGAGGTATAACTTTATATCCCATAACGTCCAGTAAAAACCGATGAATCGATTTTGCAAACAGTAGTCTCGACGAATAATATAACATTGTTGTTACATTCGTTGGACAAAAACATGTACCAATTGTCACATGTTGCATCCTGTCTACGTTTGAGTGTTTCGGACAGACATTTTCCGATAAAAAGAAATGAGCAAGCAAGTGGACAAACGATACCTGTACATATCAGGATCGAAAATTGAGTCTCCATCACATTGGTCATATCAGTTCGTCACTTTCAATGAAAGAAGATATCATACTATAAAAACAGGACATGACAGGTTCTTCATCATGTCAGTGATACCTGTTCATAATTTTCGATGAAAGGAGAAGGTTACTACCTGTGTAACAGGTCCTGACAGGTTCTTCATCAGGTAAGCCAGACCCACGCTGATACATCCGCAAATCACAACTGCAAATCAAGAAAAAAAATCTCTATGCTCTCTCTCTCTCTCTCTCTCTCTCTCTCTCTCTCTCTCTCTCTCTCTCTCTCTCTCTCTCTCTCTCTGCCCGTCCGTCCGTCTGTCTGTCTGTCTCTGTCTGTCTGTCTCTCTCTCTCTCTCTCTCTCTGTCTCTCTCTCTCTCTCTCTCTCTCTCTCTCTCTCTCTCTCTCCTCTCTCTCTCTCTCTCTCTCTCTCATGCTTGCTTGCTCACTCGCCTGCTCTCGTCTGCCTCCCTCGTGTTCAGTAAGAAGACTGAGTCCATGGGAAAAAACACAGTAAAGAGAGAGAGAGAGAGAGAGAGAGAGAGAGAGAGAGAGAGAGAGAGAGAGTACAAATCAAAGCTTATGGGATGACGTAACATTCGATCAACAATAGCAGTCTAACATCAAGCAAAGAAAAACTGACACTGTGAATGCGAAAAGAGCGAGAAAGAAAGAAACCCCTTGAGTTTCAGCATTCAAAGGGTGGGAGACATACAATCAGATCTGACAGACATATGCACGCGGACGCCACAAGATCCTAGCCTTTATTGTTCTACTTTCACATGCACGTATAAGAACTGCTCATAGTCGTGTTTACAAACAGGTGCTACTTGCCATGCACAAAACTGGCAACTGTCCCATAAACTGAATGAGAGCAAGATCAAAACTGTTGAAACTAAATTTAGGACAGTCACTGAACTGTTTCTTGTTAAAGGCATAAAAAGATAGTTTACATAACGTAAATTATTTCTCTGTCTGTCTGTCTGTCTGTCAGTCCGTCTGTTTTTGTCTGTCTCTGCTGTCTCTCTGTGTGTTACTCTGTCTCTGTCTCTGTCTGTCTGTCTGTCTATCTCTGTCTGTCTGTCTGTCTGTCTGTCTGTCTGTCTGCCTGTCTCTCTCTCTCTCTCTCTCTCTCTCTCTCTCTCTCTCTCTCTCTCTCTCTCTCTCTCTCTCTCTCTCTCTCTCTCTCCCCCCTCCCCTTCATGTACACAGACAGACAGACAAATAGATAAACACACACACACACACACACACACACACACACACACACACACACACACACACACACACTCACACGTGCACGCACGCGCGCACTTACACACACACACACACACACACACACACACACACACACACACACACACACACACACACACACACATACAAACACACACACACACACACACCTGTGATCTTGGCTATCACTGTCACCGTGGTGTCTTTCACACCTCTCAAAGGTCTGGCTAACACGTCCTCCACGGTGTTGGCTGCCAGAGCGTTGAGTCCTGAAGACAACGTGCTGAAAAAACCAACACAGCTTTTACTCTGGACTCATTCTGGAACCGCAAGATCGGCGTTCCATCTTCTCCTTGCTCTTAGTCTGTTTGTTGAATGCAGTCAACACTTCCATGATTCACACAACGAGCAAGTCATGAAGAAATATCAAAGGCTAGTGCCTAAACAAAACTTGATCAGTTAAAACGTAATGAGGTGAAACGAGATCAGTGATGAGGTCCCACGTGATCAGTGATGGGTAAAACGTGATGGGGTGAAAAGGCGATAAAGCATAATGTGATGGGTAATTAGGTAAAACCTCAGATGAAACGCGATTTGTGGTTGGGTGAGTCGTCATAAACTAAAACATGATGAAGTAAAACATTTCAATTTGTCATATAGCGTACGTGATCAGGAAAAACGTCATGAGGTGGAACGTGATTAATGATCAGGTAGATTTTGTTCGGGCAGAACCTGATTAGTGATCAGATGAAACGTGATGAGGTTACACTTGATGGGGCAAAATGTATTTAGTGATAAGGTAAAAACCTTATGAAACGAAAGTTGAGGAGATAAAATATGATTAAGTAAAACAAGATTAAATAGCACGTGATAAGTGAAATGTGATTCATGATTCAAGTCAACTGTGACGAAATAAAACACTGTTAATGACTAAGTCAAACGAAGTGATGCAGAACCCAGCTGGATGAAATATAATTTAGCAAAACGTGTTTAAGTAAAACATGTTTGTGTAAAACATGTTTGTGTAAAACATGTTATAAGTAAAACGTAATAATGCAAAACATATGAAGGAGAAACGTGAGTATGTGAGCTTAAAGCGTGTTTGAGTGAAACGATTTTTGGGGAAGAAGATCAGGTAAAATGTGCCTAGACGAAACGTATTCAGGTGTAACGTGTCCAGTGAAAACGAGAGTAGGTGACACTAGATGTAACCTTCTCGTTGTCGCTATTATTGTCAACAATATATCTCTTTTTTCTCTCTCTTTTTTCTTTTCTTCTCCTTTCTTTCTTTCTTTCTTTCTTTTTTTTTTTTCTTTTTTCTCTCTTTCTTTCTTTCTTTATTGTTTTTCTTTTCCTTTTTGAGGCGTGCATGGATGGATGTGGTGTGGGTGAGTATAGATAACGGTGTCCTGAGAATGTTGACCCAGAACGGAGCACCACTTTAACTGCAGCGCAGAGTCTCAAGAGGTGTGTGTCCTCTCAGTGATCTAGCATTGATACAGTTTCCTGTGGATCGCTGCGCAGTGGCACAGCCAGGGACCATTATCAAGAAGTCAAGAACAGAATAGTAATTCAACGAACATTCCAGGCCAGACGATACACAGGCGGAATGCTATAAAGTTTAGCTCACTTCAACCGCATTGCAGGATCTTAGAAGATGGGTGGCCTTTCGGTGACCTTATATTTCCAGGTTTCCCCGGATCGCTTTGTTGAGGAGCATCCTGTGGCCATTATCAGGAGGCCAGCAATAAGATTGTAGTTAACGAATAGTAAAATCGTCTGCACATAGCACTGGGAATATTATGACTTTTTTTCTGGGCGGGGAAGAAGTGGGAGTGAGAGGTATATTGAGAGGAAGCCTTTACTCTTAGCTTGTTTATGTTACGCAAGTTAATGGAATGTTGCAAGTGTTACCTATTTTCTTTGTTGGTACCGAGGTATGGCGTGAACTGTTTTGACCTGCAGACAGTCAGGCTGACAGGCGTATTCAGTCTGCTCCTCTGTTCCTCCAGTCTTTACTCCACCTCTACTCTTCCCTCCACCCTACCCTCTTACACTCGTACAATCTACCCTCAGTGCTGTCACCATGTCAAAATGTACACACGAACACACGCATAGACTAACACGCATAGACTAACACGCACATACAAAAACACATATTTATACGCTTGCTCACACAAATATACACGCGCGCGCGCATTCACAGTTATGTGCTCGTGCACACACACACACACACACGCACGCGCGCGCGCGCGCGCATGCGCGCGCACACAGAGAGAGAGAGAGAGAGAGAGAGAGAGAGAGAGAGAGATTTCACTGGCCTCAGCGTTCCACTGAACAACACGGACATGTACAGTCCCGACATTCCTGGCAAGTCTCTCAGCACGTGCAACACGAAGTAGGGCGACACCTGTAACCAATCCCGATTCACTTCAGTTTTCCTCAAACCCGGACATAGTGGGATACCTTCAGTCAAACTGAATCATGTTGTCGGATTCCAATTAAAAGGCAATAGAAGTGTAATGTGTCACAAATCCAAACCATGCCAGTCTAGAAGGCGATTGA
The DNA here is from genome assembly GCA_016801955.1 of Conus betulinus. Classification (NCBI taxonomy): domain Eukaryota; kingdom Metazoa; phylum Mollusca; class Gastropoda; order Neogastropoda; family Conidae; genus Conus; species Conus betulinus. Next base: position 20,688 of record JADBJO010016146.1, on the reverse strand, counting down.
AATTGTAATCGCAAAATCTGCTTCCTGTTCTTTTTTTTTTTTTTTTTTTTTTTTTTTTTGGGGGGGGGAGAGAGAGAGAGAGAGAGAGAGAGAGAGAGAGAGAGAATTACAGAGAGAGAGAGAGAGATAGTATGTGTGTGTATTTCTCTGTGTGTGTGTGTGTGTGTGTGTGTGTGTGCGCGCGCGCGCCTGTGTGTGTGTGTGTGTGTGTCTGTGTGTGCGTGCGAGAGAAAGAGAGAGAGAGAGAAAGAGAGAGAGAGAGAGAAAGAGTGTGTGTGTATGTGTGTCTGTGTCTGTGTGCGTCTGTGTCTGTGTCTGTATGTGTATGTCTATAGCGAATGCTAACACTGGCTTCTTCCCCGGCAATTACAAGATAAGTAGCGGAACAAAACTGGACACAACAACAATCATCGCTAAGACTTTTCCCCGTCATCTCCTGCAGGAGGGTGAGTACCGAATGTCAAAGGTCGCATACCTGCCGCCCGCATCCCCCCCCCCCCCCCCCCCCCCCCACACTCCCCCACCCCACACCCACAATAATTCCAACCCCCTTCCCGACTGCTTTGCCTTTCACTGGATGTGTACCACGTCCCTATCATATGCACTACCTCTTTGAAAAAAAACGCAGTTTAGTGGGCACAGAGGCCAATTCATGCTACATCATATTAAAATGTGCACTACGCGTAAT
>JADBJO010016146.1:12500-15000 GCA_016801955.1 Conus betulinus | reverse complement strand
CGTGTTCCGAATGAGGTCTGTCGTGGTTGACAATTTGGGTGAAACCGGGTTGGAAAAAGTACGAGGATCATGAATTTGTGGTCTGCTTAGGGGTCCGTATTGCCTGGTGGAGGGGGTGGTGTCGGTAGTGCGGGAGAATGGGGTCTGTGATGTGGGTGAGCTTTTGGGTCCTTGGTGATGGGAGAAGAGGATGTGTTTGTCGGTTTTCGTGTGGGGGGGGCAGTCTGATACAAATTGTTGTGGGGGGGTTGTTGTTGATGGGACTTGGGGGGATTGCAAGTGGGATTTGGGGTTGGAGTTTCATGATTTGGGGGGGGGGGTTCTTGATGCATATAGATGGGTGTGATGGACTGTCGTATCTGAGTGAGGCTGGTGGAAATGATGCTGATAGGATACTTTTTTTTCTGATTTTTACTGGGGGTTGGCGCGATATTGGGGATGGAGCAGTGGTTGCAATCGGGGTTCGTGTTCGGGGGATACGGATGGACGGGAGCACGGGTGCCGTTATAAAGTGAATCACCCTAGATCGGCGGGTAGATGTACAGCGGCACTGGAAAAAACAAAAATGAATTCTCCCAGAACTGCGAGGTGTTTATTACAGGGGGAAGAACAACAAAACAAAACAAACTCAGGTGAAACAAACAAATCATGAAACGACAAGTATTGAGCGCAATTTGCTCGATCGTGTGGAAATCATAGAAACAAAAAAAAAGTTTATTTGTGGCAATTTTTCTTTCCACACGCAAGAAAAAAATAAGAGGAAGATAAAAGCAGAACATTATGCATTTCCACAAAATGGCGGGTAGCAGCAAAATGTAATTAACAGGCGCGAGAAAACTAAGAACAGAACGGACGGTACCGACACTGTCATTTGTTGCATTTCCTTGCCTCTACTTAGCTTTGATTGACAGACGACTTATTAATCGATTGAATGATTGACTGAGTCGTTAACCTGATGGTGATAACGTATGAGAATACCTGATGAGTACTACAGCAGCAATTCGATGAACGATGAAGACGATATGAGAGTCTGGAAGACATCTGTCCACACCACCACTCTTAGATGCCTCCCTGTCACAAAAAAAGGAAATGGGGACTGGAGATATAAGATTTCTTCCTGGAACCGCCACTCATGTCATTAAGTACCTGGCAAGGGACTTTTATTTTACATCACCTTGGCTCGCGCAGTAACTCTAACAGCTTCGCTGAAGCTGCATTCAGCAAGGACTTTTCTACTGTTACAATCAGTTCTTTCTCTTACTTCAGCTGTGTGTCTATAGCACGGGTTCGTGGGTTCCGGTGGATCAGAGAGTGTTGCAAGGGGTGTTCCATTGTCGCTAGGGAAACGTCGTGAAGGCGCTCATCAGAGTCCACAATGTAGAACTCGATTAAAAAAGCGTCAGGACTGTTCATGACGATCATCTGGTCTTCCCTGGAGAGTTCATTGTGACCATCTTTACTGTAGAGGCTCGGATGTCGCTGAAGTCATTTCCATCCTCGGTGTCCCCTTCACAGAGGATTTGGTCTTTCTTAAAGTGGCACTCTGTGCCTCTTATGAGAACCTTCTTCGATACTTTTTCGGCTTGTTGGCCTCCTTTGTTGCCATGAATGTTGCAGTGTGAGGATGTTCCCTGGATAACTGTGCATTTAGTGAACTTCTGTAGACCAGCTAGGCCGATCCCAGATCGTCAGGTTTTCTTCCTGTTTCAGTGCTGCTGTTGGGTGGGTTTGCAGGACAGAGGTGGCATCACAAACATGACAGTCGTGTTGTACGTTTAGTCTCTGATCTCCTGGGGAGTTCTGGCATCGGGGTATAGGGTCCTGGAGTCTTGTTGTTAGAGAAGAACTAAGAGCAGTCAGTATGGAGTGGTATCATCCTACACTCAACTGGCATGCTGCGTCATATACATAAATTACGGTGTGTGTTGGTCCTGTACAAGTCGTCATCAAAGGACCGTTGTGACCACTATTTAGCACTTAACAGAAGAAAGATGCACGCGGAGGTGCCAGTGGGACCCACAGTAGTACTGTCCTGAACTGCCCAACTGACCATCCGGGAGCAGTCCTGCACCGACCTTGGAAGCCGGCGCTGTGTTGACTTTGGGGGCAACATGAATAAACCCGGACGCCCTGTATCAAATGACAAAGCAGTAACAGCAAGCAAAGACCATGTAGACATTGCATGGTGAGTGTGAGGCAGGAGAGAGAAAAACAGAGAGAAAAAATGGGATAAGTAGGATGACGGAGGTTAGAGAACAAAAGAATAGAACTACGAAAAGAATATGAAACACCCTACAACAGCTCATACGTCATTGCAAAGTACATTCATTCAAGAGATGTATCTCCGGATGAGGGAAAGGTTTCTAAGACATGTCATGTCATCTAGCCGTCCCTATCTACAGATGAACATGATTCTGAAAACAATGTCGTCCAAGATTAATCGCTTTGAATTTGCAAGTCACATGAAAATAGTAAGTTTTACCTGACATGCAAAGTATGA
>JADBJO010016146.1:0-7500 GCA_016801955.1 Conus betulinus | reverse complement strand
CAGCGCCACCAATTTCTTTTTTTTTTTTTTTTTATTCCATTCTATTTTTACCGCCCTGATAGGGCTCCCAGGCAATAAAGGTTTAACATGAACTACTTCCTCCTTGATGTCATGGGATATCTTACGTGCGCTAAATGCACAAAGTACACGGAAATCTCCGCATGCTGGATACTTTAAAATGAGGTAGGGAATATCAAAAGGTAAATTACAGGTAAGGTAACTCTTCCTCCCATGATGAAGTAATAACACGCTCATAACTCCAGACGAATGCTGTTTAGTACACCAATTGCCTAACTGAAAGACTAACACAGGGCACATAGAACAACTCTCTATATTGCCTCCTCTGACATGCATCGCGGCAAGCATCCGTGTGTATCTGACAGGCACTGATATCGAACTGTTAAATCAATAGAATATTTTCATTTCAAAGTGAGGTGACTGCTGCTGGAAAGTAAACCAAACTTAAAAGAACAATTACCGTTCGACTTACGAAAGGGACAAAAAAAAAAAAAAAAAAAAAAAAAAAAAAAAAAAAAAAACAAGACAAACACGACGCGATTCAACATCATCTTGGTCTTCTTCAGGCAATACAAGCAGCATTGAAGAGAATGAAACCGTGATCATTTGTTTCATAAGTGTTTTCGTGTCGGTATCCTTTGTAGAAAACATACAGCCAGATGAACGTACCGTCTGCAGCATGCCGATGATGGCGATGAGGGTTTGAACGAAGCAGGACCTGAACCTGAGCTGGAGGTAGTGGTAGACACTGGTGAGGCGTAGAGGGTAGAGGAGCGCGGTGCCATGGTGAAGTAGGCGACAATGACAGACAGGCAGAAGCCCAGGTAGATGAAGAAGAACATGGTGCCCGTGTTGTACACGTCAGCCGGCGATCCGATGAGAGTGACGGCAGACTGGAAAGACACGAACAGGGACAGACACACGGGGCCCAGGCGCAGCTGCCGGTCTCCCAACAGGTATTTTTCCTGGAAAGATGATCACGTGAACGGAAGTTAGCTTCAGTGTCGTCCTTCGATGCTCATGAACAGCGGGGGTATTTCAGGATATCAGTAATTTGGCCGATGTCAGGATGTTCCTGAGTTTACGTTTCGGCTTCAAAATTTCGATTGTCAGCACTTTTTAAAATAACACATTTTTTTCATTAAGAATATCAACGACAAGAGATCTGAACGGTAAATATATCAAAGTTCTGTGACTGTGCTCTTGTGGTTTTCGGATACTAGTCATCTGATTAAGACAAGACCTTCTTAAGAGAATGCAAATGATATCATTGGGGCAGATCTGGCAATGTTGCTCATGATGTATAGAATATTATCACGAACATGACCATGACCGATAAACTTCAGAGAGTCCAAAATAAAAACAGCTGGCATTGTTTAACCCCATCACAAAGGAATTATCTCCCACTAGTGATCGATAAGAAGCAAAATATATAAAGAATAGACCACTAGCCACATAATGATAATAACAATAATGGTGACGATCAAGGTATTAATGATACTGGTAATAGTAATAATAGTAATAATAACAATAATCATTTATTATTATTATTATTATTATTATTATCGTGATGATGATAATACTGGCAATAAAAATAATGATAATCATAATAATAATTATAATGATGATGATAATGATGATGATGTACAGCGAGAATTTTAAAAGAATAGGCTGATTATAAACACCAGCTCTGTCCGTCTGTATGCCTTCCTTTCTCTCTCTCTCTCTCCTCTCTCTCTCTCTCTCTCTCTCTCTCTCTCTCTCTTACATACATACACGCGCGCACACACACGCACGCACGCACATACACCAACTTCTGCCACACTGAACACCAAGGACTTGCACGAGCTGAATATTTCAGACAGCACTGGCTTGAAAAAAGCGGACCTTTTTTTTTTTTTCACGGTCAACGAAATCAGAAAGATTAGACCGCGGGCACAAAAATAGAGGCAGACTCCATCACAGATGTCAAAGCCATTTACACTGACCTATTAGAAAGGTCACAGCCAGACACAGAACAGGAGCAAAAAAAAATACTCAGTTTGCCACTGGTTTCGTGACGGTCCAGGCAGAGCCCCGGAGGTTTTTGGGTACACACAAAATATGTAGTCAGAACGAAATAAAACAAAAACAAATAAACAAACAAACAAACAACTTAAGTTCATAAGTATATGCAGAGTGCCGCAATGACAGGGATAATGTTGTTGTCGTCTCCTTTGGAATCCCTCATGACTCCACAAGCTTAAATGCCAGACATGGTCATAAGCTTTTCTTTAATTCGATGAAATTGGGGAAGACGTTACTTTGGTGTTGGGACATAAAAAAACCACATTTACTTCAGTCGCCAAACGAAGGAACAAACAGATTTCAGAACAGACACAACACATTTTGACCTATTGAGTCTTCTTCAGTCCGGACAAATAACATTCAAAACGATGTAAACAAAGGATTCATTTCTTCGATCTGGGTGAAAAACTAAAACAATGGAATGGAACTGAAGAAGTTGGAGAACAGGAGACATAGATGATGATGATATTGATTATGATGGTGATGATGATGATGATGATGATGATGATGATGATGATCAGTAACAATGACAATAATAATGAAAATAATGATAATCACAATAATAGAATAAAACGTAGTTACAACAACACTGACAACAACAACAACAACAATAATGATAATGATGTAATGGGATGGCAGTAGGAAAGATGATAAGATAAACTCTAAGAAATCTGTAGTTGTAGTACTACCACTAACAACGATAATGATGATAATTATGATAATAAGAACAATTAAGATATTGACAATAATCATGATATAGACAATATGAAAAAGATCCTAATATAAGATCTGACAAACATAGACGCACAACATTTTAGCTAATACAAAAGATATTAAGTTGATCATAAAGTATGAGCTGTGATGCTATAAGATTCCTACGTGATGTGCTCAGAACTATCACTCTTTGACTGCCATAGCACCAAGACTTCGACATGATTCCTGTTATGTTTGGGATGGTTGAAGTGCAGACCGACGACTTGTCTGGATCGGTGAAGGCATCAAGTGTGCGGGGTGTCTCACCTACATGGATCTTACCAAACAATTCACGGTAAATAGCATACACAATGTTGCGGCTCTGACAGGAGAGCGGACGTTTATACCAAACAAGTAGGGTAACATCTTGCTCGCACTGTGAAACATTGGAAAGCTCATAAATCAAAACGAAGGACACCTACGACAGCAAATCGCCCAGCAGAAATGAGAAACACACAGCACAAGAAACAAACAAGAGTGTCTCTTTGTTTGTTTCTTGTTTCCTTGTTTGTTTTTTGTGCTTTGTGTTATCATTTCTGTGTGCGCTGTGAGCAGCATTCGTCTCTGAGCAGCAGCTTTTGAGCTCTGGAGTTGGGAGCGTGAATGCTTCATCGTGGGACGAAGAGCTGTTTTTCTATTTACTGTTTACTGATCCCTGCTTCCTGTAAGAATTCCTTACCTATGTTTCATTTTGAACAAACCTTTGAGGCGATGTAGAGATGGTGTCTGATTTATCAAGAGGACAGATTTTTGCAGTTGGGTTTGAACAGGGAAAGTTACTGGGTGACTAAGATGTGGTGATGATGTTTCCGTTTGGAGCGTACAGACAGGTCTTTGAGGCGTGTGGTGCTGGATGCTGGTTATCTCTCCATCAGCAGTTTCAAGTTGTTAATCCGTTTTGATATGCTTTTCTTTTCGTTTTTGGACTGGATTCCTGCTGCTGCTGAATACGCATCATCATCATTGCCATACTACTAGGAAGGACTGTTCGCACGGTAGTTCAACACAACCACGGGTTTTCTTTCTTGGACAGAGGTACTTGTTTGGCGTTCTGCACATTTTTGCTCGCGCGCGTGTGTGTGTGTGTGTGTGTGTGTGTGGTGGTGTTGGTGGTGGTGGTGGTGGTGGTGGTGGTTGTGTGTGTGTGTGTGTGTGTGTGTGTGTGTGTGTGTGTGTGTGTGTGTGTGTGGATGGGTAGATGTGTGAGTGCCCGCGTGCGTGCTGATGTGTGTGTGTGTGTGTGTGTGTGTGTGTGTGTGTGTGTGTGTGTGTGTGTGTGTGTGTGTGAGACAGAGGTTCGTCGATACCCTGATTTGTTTCCGATTATGGATTCTTTGACAGTTCTGATTATCAGCTCCACGTACAGAACATTCTTAGATTATTGACAACTTGGAACGCCCTCGATGATCGCGTCAATAGCACAGTCATTTACCTTGACGTCCGGCTGTAACATGTAGATTGCAATTGTTCACTTTTTTCATCTCTCCTCCTATCCTCTCCTTTCCTCTTCCTTCCTCCCTCACGCTCCCTCCTCCCTCCTCGCTCCTCTCTCCTCTCCATTCCCTCCTCCTCTCGTCGTCTCTCCCACACTTCTCTCGGCTCCTCTCCGTCCTCCTCTACTGCCTCCTACCTCTCTCTCCTCCCCCTCTCCCTCCCTCGCTCTCCGCTCTCTCTCTATCCCGAAACCCATCTCTCCCTCCTCTCTCTACTCTCTCTTCCCCCCTCCTCTCTCTCCTCCTCCCTCCCTCCCATCAGCTCTCTCCTCTCTCTCTCCCGCCGCTCTCTCGCTCCTCTCCATCCCTCTCTCCTCGTCTCTCCCCTCTCTCTCTCTCCCATCCTCTCCGCTCTCTCCCGCTCTACATCTCATCTCGCTCTTCTCCTCTCTCTCCATCTCCTCTCCTCTCCCTCTCCTCTCGCCACGCTCATCTCTCTCTCTCTTTCTCGTCGCTCGCCTCGCTCGCCTCTCTCTCCCGTCCTCTCTCCCCTTCAAAGAGAAACCTGGTGTTCCTGTTCTGTCCCCCCCCTCTTGAAACAGAGCGAATGAACACATCCAATACCAAGGCCACCACAGCAACGCGACAGTCACCACGTAGTGCCGCCCAGTGAAGATGTTTTTTCTTCTCTTTTCTTTCTTGTGTTTTCTTTTCTGTTCTCTGCTTCCCACTGCCATGAACTCGATTTCTGGTCAACATAAACATGCCTCCTACTGAGACCACGAAATTTGACACCCAGTAGGTCTCCTTTAAGAGGCTACTGAGTACGAAATAGTTGCTCATTCAAATCTGAATTTCAAAACGATTCTGTTTTCTAATAGGGTTACCGGACGCCATTTTCACACATCCAAAGTTGTCAGTAGTCTCTCCTTCACCTTCCTCCTGGTCTTCTTCTTCTTCATTCTTCTTTCTCTCTTCTTCTTCTTCTTCTCTCTTTCTTCTGCTTTCTTACGCAGGCTGACACTCCTGTCGGTGGACACTCCCCTGTAAATAGACAGGCAAGGGGTTAATCCTACCTACCCGAGAAATCAGTGGTCAAAATCCTCCTCTCTCTCCGCTAAAATCTTCTCCCTCTCCTCCTCAATCTCTCCCTCTCTCGGAGGGTCCCTCGTCCTCGCTCTGCTCTCTCTCTCCCCCCCGCCTCCCTCCTCTCCGTCGCTCGGCCCTCCCTCCCTCACCTTCTCTCCTCCTCTCTCGCTTCCTTCTCTGCCGCCTCATCTACCGTCAATCCCCTCTCCCGAAGTCCTCTCCATCGTGGGAAGAAAGGCGGCCGGGTCTCTCGGGGGCTCAACAAAAAAAGAGAACTCGGTCTCGTGCAAACGTCGGTCCCTCTCCCTCTCACACTCCTCTCTCTCTCCTCTCGTCCTCTCCGGTCTCCTCTCCTACTCCTCTCTCGTCGGGGCTCGTCATCGCTCGGTCTATCTCTCTACGCGGGGGGCTCTCTCAGGTGCTCAAACGGGAAGGACTCGCGGAAAAAGAAGACCCTCTCCTCTCGCTCTGGGGCGGGGAACTAGTAATCCACGTTACCTTAAACACAACCAGACAAACAAAATAATATTCTGATGCTGCGCACTCTATCTGGAAGTTCTCGCATTAGAATATTGATATTTTTCATGACACTATTACAACACAACGACATTAAAAAGTAGAGAGAGAGAGAGATGAGAGAGAGAGAGAGAGAGAGAGAGAAACTCAGAACCCACAATAAAACTTTTATTCGATCAAGGATGGAATTTTTAGGCAGATCTTATTTTTCCAATCTGCCCTTGCTGAGCTAAATTATGCAAAAAGATTTAAAGATAAGAAGATTAAAAAAAAAAATGAAAAAGGAGAGAAAAAACAACACGGGCACACAGGATTATGGCGTACATGTTTTACAACACACACACACACACACACACACACACACACACACACCACACACACATACTAGCAACCATAAACACACACACACACACACACACACCACACCACACACAACACACACACACACACACACACACACACACATTAGCAACCATAAATGCAGACAACAACAACAACAACAAATTAAGTTGGGGGGGGGGGGGGGGCGTGAGGCAGGGGGAGGATGGGGAAGAATGGCAGAATTATCTTTGCAGCTCTTCTGTACATTGAATCTAGTTTTCCATGATCATTGCTGCATAGTCCCAGACTTACAGAGGTACAGTTGATGTGAGAGACACAGTGAGCCTGGTAAAAAACATTTTTTCGCGCGTTTGTGTCTATGTAAGGCTTCAGTTTTAAAAGCACGAAGAGACTGCGAGCCAGTTCGTAACGACAGATTCAATACGGGACTGCCACTTCAGTTCCTCGCCCACTGTCACGCCCATGACTCGGTGCTTATGCACATGTTCTGTGGCGTTGCTATCTAAAATCATACTGAGACTTTGAGTTTTTGCTTTGTGTTTCTGTCTGCAAGTGATTGCCAAGCTTTTTGTCTTCTTAGGATGAAACTATCATGGAATTATAACTGCACCACTCCCAGATATCCTTTAAACCTTGCTGTAGAGAGTGTTTTTGGACTGTCGTTAAATCCACTGCGCTGGAATGAAGGGAAGTGACATCAGCAGAAAGGTCAAACAAAATACTCCGATGTGGAACTGACAATGGGAGATAACTTACGACACAAACAGAATAGAAGCGGCCCTGGCACAGAACGTTTAGGCGCTCCAAATTTTGTCATCTTTGTAGATGAGAAGCTGCTATAGCAAAAGACAAATTGTGATTTATTGATCAGACTGGATTCAGAGAATGATATTGTGTTCTGATCTTGGAGACAGAAAGTTAATCTTTAAGTTGATTTGTGTGGTGTGTGTGTTGTGTGTGTGTGTGTGTGTGTGTGTGTGTGTGTGTGTGTTCGACAAGATCAAACAAGCCTTTTATAAATCCAGAAAGACAGCACCTGTTATTTCGCTTTGATTCATTGCCGGTAACTCTGTATCGCAGGGACGGACTAGAGAGCAGTTTGACAAAAGGTGCTGATGACAGAAGCCCGATTGAAAGGCGTGGGGGGGGGATGTTTCTTTCTCTCAAGATATTGCATGAGATGTTTGGTGGACACGTTTTTCAAGTGGCTTTGATCCAAGAGAGGAGAGAAAAAGGTTTTGAGAATTGTCTCTTTGACTTGAACACCTGAATAAGTTTGCCC
>JADBJO010016145.1:32500-41415 GCA_016801955.1 Conus betulinus | reverse complement strand
GCGCTTTCAGCACGGTTGCAGGGAGAAGCCCACGATCGGGAGTGAGGGAAGTTCAGAAACCTGTCAAATTCCGTTGCGCACAGACAGAATAATATATAAGATTCTTCAACTATGTGCACACGAGTGACAAATCACCCCTAGAAAAAGGTTTAACTGATGCCAGTGGCATTTATCAACATATCCGCTTTGTACTTGTCGCTTTATCCAATACACCCCATGTTGGACCGGTGGTAAGGACTCCATTTTAACTCTCCTCACACTTTTAACTCCCCGTGAAGGGGGGTAGAGTTAAACTACACACATGCCTAAACTAACTCCCAGGGAGTTTACTTCGATCAGAAATGTTGATCCAGATTGACTCCCGAGGAGGTTAAAAAAAGCGGGTGGGGGGGGGGGTGGGGGGGGGGGGGGGGGGGGGGGGAGTCCAAGGGGGTCTGGCCTTATGGGGCTAGAGGGGGGGGGAGTGGGTGGGGGGGGAGTAATCTGGCCTGACCCCCTCCACCCCTCCACACACACGCACACACCACACACAACTGCAGAGAGGACCTTGACAACATGACACTTTGAAAACTTTACTTGACAAGGATAAAGATCTTAGGCTAACATAAAAGCCTGTTAATCCAATCTGTCTTTGATTAATAAACCTAATAATAGTAAACAAAGAGACTCGAATGCACAGAGAGAGAGGAGGGGGAGAGAGAGAGGGGGGGAATGAGAGAGAGAGAGAGAGAGGAGAGAGGAGATAGAGAGAGAGAGAGAGAGAGGAAGGAGGTGAGAGAGAAGATACTGAGAGGGGAGAGCAGGGGAGAGGGAGAGACAGCGATAGACAGAGGGAGAGATAGAGAAAGAGATATCGGCAGACAGAGAGAGACATATTAGAGAGAGGTAGAGAGAGAGAGAGAGACGCCTGCGAAGGGCGATCAGAGAGACTAGACTAGCAAGGCGATGAGAGATAACTCTAGAGATTCAGAGGACAGCTTACTCGGAACAGGCAACCCGACAAGTAAAAGCAAGAAAGAAAGAAAGAAGGAAGAAAGAGAGGAGGAGGTCGGGGGGGACACTGGAGACAGAGGGGGGGGTGTTGAGAGTGATAAACAAATAGAACAGGGGTGGCCAGAGATACAGGGAAGCGAAGAGAGAGGGAGAGAGATTAAGATGGACAAACAGACAGGGTGGGGCAAAAAGGCGAGACAGGACAAAAAAAGGGGAGTGAGGCCTGACTGAGCGGGAGCGTAGCCACAGGGGGGGAAAGGAAAGTGCTTGTGTGTGGTGTGGGGGGGGGGGGGGAGAAAGAGAGAGAGAGAGAGCGAGAGCGAGGGCGCGGGGGGGAGCGGGGGGGGGGGGGGGGGCGCGCTAGCCCGGAGACTCGAGAGAGAGAGAGGGAGGTTTAGAGGAGGGGTTAGACAGGCAGAGGACAGAGGGAGGGGGAGGGGAGGGAGGGAGGGAAGGGGTGTATATTAAATGTTTATTTCTCATATCGTGACTAAACACACATAAACTGAATGTTTTGGGGGAGTGGGGAGTTAATCTACAACAGGTGGGGGAGTCATTCTGGCGTGGTTTGTTTTATTTCCCAGGGAATTTTAAATTGGCACCACGTGCTTAATTCTAACTCCGGGGAGTTAAAAAGTGGAAGGGGAGTTTTTGAAAATGGATCGTTACACCGGTTCTATGCATACGCATGTTGAGCGGTTCACAATACAGACGTTTGTGTTGGCGCTGCTGGTCTATGTCACACGCCACGAGTAGGTTCTTCCAGCTTGCTGCTCCTAGTGGAACACGGTACACAGGCTCACTAAGGAGGAAAGAGCTGAAAGAAGAAGAACACATCAAGACTGCCCTTTCCGCTAATGGATACCCTGCATGGATGTGGGACAACCCTCGAGTTCGCTACCCTTCTTCTACAGATACGGACAGTGTGAAAGTGGGGATCCCTTACATTAAAGGAGTCTCAGAGCGTCTAGCCAGGACTTCCAACAACATGGATGCAAAGTGTTCCACAAACCCACCAACTCCCTACGCCAGCAACTGACCCATGTCAAAGACAAAAAACTGACCCCCCTCAAGCAGTGTGGTGTAGTGTACCAGGTAGGGTGTCAAGACTGTACCCATACCTACATTGGCGAGACAGCAAGACCACTCACCACCCCGTCTACAGGAACACCAAAAACCCGATCTACTTCTGCCATACATGAACATCTACAAGCCACAGGCCACAGTTTCAGCCCCCCAGAAACCAAGATCTTATCTACAGAGCCTTTCCTCACAAAAAGAAAAGTTAAAGAAGCCATCGAAATTAAGACCAGACGCCCCAGCCTGAACAGAGATCAAGGGCTTTGAACTTCCCCCCATATACAATCAGATCCTGACAACCGTCAAGCAGCATCCCAAACTAGAACAAACAGTACGAAATCTAATAACTCAACCGATTCGGCAAACACGAATACAAGCTTTCATAAACAAGACAATAACTGGGCGTTGCTTCCTGAAAACATTGACTGGTTATTAAAGTTGACTTACTTACTAAGCCCTAGTGTATACTTTGATAAGAAAAACAATTTTAGAAAAGCTTTGAACCCAGAAGCCCTTCTTGTCAGACTCGCCCCAGGATTAGAACAGAAAAAGCAGAGAGAAATAATAAAGCGTGTACGGAAGAAGACAATATATGCTAAGCAGAAAGAGGCCCTTAGTGAAGTGGGGGGCGACACGGTTGGCTTAGAATTTAACCCAAAAGTACCGTTGCCTGACATTGCTACTTTGATTTTTGTTTTATCAATCACTCCAGGGGAGTCTGTTTGTAGTTTGCGCCAGAACGTACGTTAATCAGGGATGTAACAATAACGTCCGAACACTTGGATGGACCTCTCAGGCTTGTTATTTGCTATTACTAAAAACGCAAATGAAATAAACACTTTCTTATCAACTGACAAAGTCACTGTGAATGTTGACAAAGCCAAAACTAACAATACTTGATTTTATTTTCCATAAGTATGTTGATTTTATTGCGTTTTACTCTGCTGATGAAGTGCTGTCAGACGAGTTAATGAGAAGATTTATAGAAAATTAATTTCAATAAAAAAAAAAATGGATGAACAGCTTAGATTAAAGCAACATTACCGAACTTCAAAAGGAAATAGAAAGCGACTTGGATAAGTATAATGCTACCAGAAAGAAAATAGGCTTCAGCTTTAAATGCCCTTTCTTATGTAAACACCAGCTCATCGGTTGTAGCCAGCTTAAGTACTGGGTCTACTGTTGCTCTTTAGCTACTGGAGTTGGTGCACCAGTGTCTATAGCTTTAGGGAGTGTGTTGGTTTGAGTTTAGGTGCTGCGTCTGTGATTGCAAGTGCTGTTTAAAAAAAAAACCCACCCAAATTACAAAAGCACACTGCCATTGTAGCCCTAGCAACAGCAAAACTTTGTTCATTAAAGTTAATAATAAGCAATACATTACCGGATGGAAATATTACGGACGAAAAATTTCAACGCGCCATGGCTGATGGTGATGATTACAAACGTCAGAAAAATGAACTTCAAAAGAAAATGGAGAAAGACTTTTACTTCACAACAGGTAGATACAGAGGCAATCAGACAGAACATCACAAAATTAACAAGCGATCAATTAAACCCAAAATAGGTTGAAAACATATACATGCTATGTTTGAATAGGTTAAAAATAGATTAAAAACATTCATACTGTACATATTTTTTACTAACAGGCACTGTGTTCGGTGGGACAATTTACAGCTCTTCACGAACAAACGATCTTTAGGGACGGGCTTTTTAGAAGAGAACGTTTCTCTTAAATAATACACAGGGGGGCTGTTTTCATAATTCTTTCAACTTCATATACGTCTGCGCTCCATATAGGGTCTGTGGCTCTAATTCTAACAAACCCTCTGCTTCTCCAGGTGCATACAAGTATCTTACGTTTAGGCCAAACGGAAAGTTTCTGCTTGTCCTGTGCGTCTTCAGTAATGCTAATTCTTTTTAATTTGATCGCGTCCACCGGTTTAAGGCCTGTTGCTTTGAATTCTTCATTGTTCATGGCACGTAAGACTGCTGGCAATCTTCTGACCCATTCTGTTTCGTGTTCTGTCCATAATTTCTCTGTAATATTGATAGGTGAACAGACGTTCGGCTAAATTCTTATTAAAGTTTTCTACTAGTGCCTGTGAGCGATGGTTGCCTGGGATGCCCCTTTTAATTGTAACCTCGGGTTTTAAAACGGTTTGGTTTACAGCTCCTTTAAACTCTTTTCCATCATCAACCTGGATCATCCTAGGATATTTTAATGGACCTCGAATGTATATTTGTTGTAAAGCCACAGCTACAGCAGTTGAGCTTTTATCCGTTAAAGGCTCTGCATCTTTATACCTTGAAGCCATGTCGACAACAGTCAGAGCATATTTAAACCTCTTTCTTCTGATCGTGTCATGGCGAAGATACAACAAGTCTATCTGATGGGTGTCATTTGGAATTGAATTAACAAATCGAGGCCTTATCATTCTTTTTGGTGCTGGTAAATATATTTGCCAGATTGCTTGTTTGAAAGCCAGTCTTTCGCATCTGATTCAGACATACCAGCAGCTTTACTCAGTTTGTTAATAGCAATTTTTTCTTTCCAATATCCCCTAGGAGATTAATATATTTTGTCCATATTTTTTATTGTATTTTAGTTGTATTTTGTCCATATTTTTTTAATTCAAACAAGTCCACACAGTACAAAACATTAGAATATGAAATAAAAAAAAAAAGAAAAGAAAAAAAAAGGCACAGATCCAAACATACGATAGAAAAAGAGGAAATCAACATATTGAACACAGTTACAATACTATTCTACATTTTTAAGGCACGGTTACCGCCTCTCCACGTGGGAGAGAGAGAGAGAGAGAGAGAGAGAGAGAGAGAGAGAGAGAGAGAGAGAGAGAGAGAGAGAGAGAGAGAGAGATGAGAGAGAGAGAGAGAGAGAGAGCACATGTGATACAAGCTTACACATACATTATGAAATTTACACATATTTGTCTTTGTTTTCACATGCATATACATATATATACCTATACACACATACATACACACACACACACATATACATACACATATATATATATACATATACACACACACATACATACACACGTGCACGTACACACATACATATATACATACACATACATATACACACACATACATATGCACACCTATACATATACATACACATATATGAGGTTCTGTATTGTATCCAAAGGGGCTTTTTTTAGGCGGTGCAACAGTTTTAGGGTACTATAATCGTACTTGTGCTCGTATAATGTACAATTTCATAGTCATTCGTAACTCAATCTGAGCCTGCTAACATCGGCGTATATGGGTGCCATTTGGAAAGGAAATCGTTATATACAAAGTTTTTTCGAGCAATGTATTCTTCAGTTTTATATCTGTATTTTAGCTTATTAAGAAATACTTGCAGTCTGGGTGATTTCTGTTCTGTTCTACACCGATATAAATAGTGTTTTGCAAATAATACGATAAAATAAAATACATGGTCTATATGTATATCTTTATCAAATCCAACGATGGCTAATGGTTCACACTTATCTGCAAATTAAATGTACATGTACATTTTTCATTCATCAAAACCACCAGCGTTTCCCAAAAAACGTTGTATGACCGTACAATACCAGAACATATGTGTGATACTGTCCTTAACAGAGGTACAGAAAGTACAAACATCGCTGTTCAATACACCCATTTTTTTCAGCACAACATTAGTACCAAGACATCTGTGTATTATTCGTAATTGTAACCATTTCATTTGTATGTCAGAAATTTTACTCAGATAAAGAAAACAGTTTTTCCAGTCATTTTCAACGTTTAGTTTTATATCCCAGTTGGTACAGATTTTCGGGTGTGTATTATTATCTATAAAAATGTCATAATATAATCTTGACCCTTTACAAACTGACGTTAACTTTTTGTAACATACATGCATATTTAAACATTCATTTGTATTTTCAACTTTGATTTTTGTTTTTGTATATATTCAATTATAGCTGCTTTAATACCAGAAAAAAGTGACAAAATTAATGTTTACATCATACTTTTGTTTAAATTGTTCGTAAGAAATAAAAACTGGCCATTGTCAAGCAAAAAATGAGCAATGCAATATATGCCCTTGTTGATCCATGCTTTTCCCAAAATAGTCTTTTTCCCAACTTGTATTCTGTTTGTATAAAAGACTGGTTCCGCAAGGAGTTCATAAGGAGTCTCACAGTTAACTTTGTAGAAAAAATGTTTGTAAGCCATAAATACCTCTGTCCAAAATACATTTGATTTACAGAAGGAAGAAAGTATTTCTGGTCCATATTTCTCAATATCGCTTAAAAGTGGAAAGTTAGATGTTGTAATAGTTTTCCATTTGTGGTGTGTAGTCTGAACTTTTTCAGCCACGTCAATTTTAGGGAAGCAGCAAACGTTTTTAATTCTGGTAGTCCAAGACCACCGTTTTGGATACTTTTGTGAGCAGTTTTTCTATTTATTTTTGTCTGGCTTTTTATTCCACACAAATTTGTAACAGTAATTTTGTAAAGTCTGAAAAAAAAAGTGTCAGGTGGGTTAGGTAGTAATATCCACAAATGGATGAGTTTTGATAAAATAAGCGATTTTAAAACTGCCACTCTGCCCAAAGGGGTAGTTGTCTTCTCACCCAAACCCTTAAACAAATGTTTCACGTCCGCTAATTTTTCAGAATAATTAATATCTATACAGTTTTGCAAATCGTTGGTAAACCAGATTCCAAGAATTTTGAATTTTTGTGGGTTCCACTCCATACCTAAATGGTCCATGTAACGAAACAGCAGAATTTTACAGCTCCCCAACCAAACAGCGCTAGTTTTTCAGGATTCATATATAACCCCGATATTCGACCAAACATTTCCAATACGTTTATACATGTTTCAAATGATTTTCTGTCGCCTGCTAAAAGAAATTCCGTGTCATCTGCATACTGAGAAAGTTTATGTTCGACTGTATCTATAACTATTCCCACGTATGTTTTCATTTTCCCGAATCATTAATGCTAGAATTTCAACACATAATAGGAATAGATATGGCGATAGTGGATCACCTTGTCTGCATCCGCGGTCTATCTCAAACCAACTAGAAACTTGACCATTAACAAGGACACATGAGTTAATATTTTTATAGAATGTTTCAATCCATTTGCAGAAGCCCTGTTGAAAACCAAACGCTTTCAATACTTTAAACATAAAATCCCAGCTCACTGAATCGAATGCTTTCTCAAAGTCAATGTTTAATAAAAGCCCTGGTAAGTTGTGTTCTTCTAAATAAGCAATAGTGTCGTAAAATGAGCCTAATGTTATCTCCTATGTATCTATTCTTAACAAAACCTGTTTGATCCTCATTAATGAGACCAGCTAACACACTTTTTAAACGGTTGGCTATACACGATGACCCTATTTTATATACAACATTTAACAACGATATTGGTCTCCAGTTCTTCACAAAGTGTCTTGGTTTATCTCCCTTTGGTATACATACAATTAGTCCCTGTCTTTGAACACAAGAAAGCTCCCCCCTTTCTAAACCCGGCATTTAAAAAGCTCTGACAACAAAAAACCCCTATTCTGCTCCAAAAAACACTTAAAAAATTCTGTTGTGAAACCATCAGTGCCAGGACTTTTGTTGTTTTTCATGTTTTTATGCAATACATGACTCCTCCAGTGTGATTTCACCATCTAAATTATTTGCATCGTCACGATCTAAATGTGGAATATTTACAATGAGTTCATCCAAATCACAGTCGTCAACTTCACATTTTTTGTACAATGATTCATAAAAACCTTGAACCTCGTGAAGAATCTCTGTTTGGTCATTTAGAATATTGCCATGGTTATCAATTAATCTAGTCATACTCTTACTTATGAAATGTCTTTTTTCTAGGTTACAGAAATAGTTCGTCATTTTTTCCCCTTCAGCTATCCACCTAGCCCTCGATCTTAAAAGTACCCCTTCTATTCTTTTCTCTCGAATAACCTTTAGCCTTCCTTCTTTAACTCTAAAGCTTTGATCTCTTCTTCGTCTTTTGTCTCTTTTCTTTCGAGCCGTTGTATGTCTTGCTGTATTTTACGTTCCTCTTCATTCGTGGTTTTCTTCTCATAGTTGTATATGAAACAGTTTTGGACCTAAGCTTCATCAGTAAAAAATCTAGAAATAAATCATCAGAAATTGTAAACTGTAATTCGTTCAGAGGAATCGTGTGTACTGCTTCTCTTGCATAAGGGCTTACAGCGTATTCTTGTTTGACATTCTCAATTTCTTTGTTGATTTCATCCAGATAGTCCTTGTCCTTTAATAATGACGAGTTAAATTTCCAAAAAGTATTACTCTTAATTTTTTTACAAAACCGTAACCTTAACACAATCATGGAGTGGTCTGTTCTATACCCACACTCAATGTCTACGTCATCGACAAAGGAAACAACGTGATCTGATATGAGAAAGAAATCCAGCCGTGCTTGTTGGAAAGGATTATTCCTTCTCCAGGTATATCTATGACAATCCTGATTTAAGTCCCTCCAAATATCATTTAATTCTAAATCGTTTATCATGTTGTCTACTGCTTCTCTCGCTTTGGGATTGTTAACCCTTTTATAATTACAGTAATCTCTCGCGGGGTCCAAAACTAAGTTAAAGTCTCCTCCAATTACGACATTACTTATACCTAAATTACTAATTTGTTGATTTAAGGTAATATAAAATTCTGGGTTATCTCTGTTTGGCCCATATACATTTACAAACAAAAAGTCGTGTTGTTTAATTTCTGCTAAGACCATGAGGCTATTCCCATCATCGCCTTTGTGAACATTTTTTATTTTAATTTCAAAGTTGTTATTGAAA
>JADBJO010016145.1:25000-30000 GCA_016801955.1 Conus betulinus | reverse complement strand
AAAAACGTTTAACACCTGCTATCCAATTGCGAACAAACGCAACGCCTCTACATGTGTGGTGTGTGTGTGTGTGCGCGCGCGCGCACGCGCGCGCGCGCGCCCCACCAACACGCCCACGCCCTGAACCCTCCTCGCCCCAGTGTCAAACGTGCAGATGAGACAGCAATCCTCCCGACTTTGGTTACACCAAATTTCCGGCCTTCATACCAGCAGGACACCTGGGTTTCCAAACTGGCACCATGACCTATTACACTGTATCACCATGAAATTCGCAAAAATAATTCCGACAAAGAAACACACAATGAAGGTCACATACCTGAACTAAAGTGATGATATGGTGGGCAAAAAAAGAACCCAGCACTTTCCCCCCCCCCCGACCACACACCGTTTAACCGCAATGACATCATGTATGGCCAGGTTTCAGTCCTGTGCTGCTTTACATACTATGTGTGTGTTTGTGCATGTATCTGTGTGCGTGCGTACATGCGCGCGCGCGCGCGCGCACCCCTCGCTCCCCCATATCGTTATTTTATTTTTTTTTCTTGATATACACAGTTGATCAGACAATGCACAAAGCTCAAATGCTCAACATCCGCCCTCTTCCCAATCAATGTCACTAAGACAGATCAACCACCACTGCCACAACACACAGGCGTTCGTCTTTCATTAAACATCGACAAAATTAAAGACTGACCCAAAGTGAAAGGAATCGGCGAAGGAGAGGGAGGGGGTGGGGGAGGGGGGCAGACCGTGGAATGGGGGGGGGGGGGGGGGGGGGGGAGAGGAGGACAGGGGGGGGGGGTGGGGTCTACGCTATCGTTTTACTCTTTTTTTCCCAGCGACAGCGATGAGGGCGGAGGGGACCGATTAAAAGATGCAGGAAGCCAGGTCTGTGTCGACTAGAACGTAAAGAAACATGTGTGTTTTTCTTGATGAAAAACTGTACGAAAAAAATATGCGCCATGTACAAACACACAGAGAAAAAAAAGTTATACATATCATAATGACTTACAAAATTAATTTTGTACAGTACCTTTGATGGAACAATAAAGCACAAAAAGTACACCACCAATGAGCTGTACTGAGTTTTGTACGGCACGGAGTCCCTCAAGCAGATGGCAGTTTGGAGGTCATTTTCTTCCTAATGGTTTCATTCGGGTCCTCACTGATATATAGGGGCACAACCAGTCCGTTTTTTAACTTTGCCAGGATTTTTTCCGTTTGACGACCAGGCTGACAACGTTCCTGAGTGTTCAGATGCTTTTTTAAAGTTTGTAGTTAAGCATGGTTAAATCCTCAGCAATTGAAATCCCAGTTTGTTTCAGTTTTTTTATATTTCAAGTACACTCTTCTTCACTTGCCTTGAGAAGAAACGCACAAGGATAGGTCGCGGCCTTGCACCTCCCTGTCCGCCCGCTGCCACTGGCCTCCCAGAGCGATGCGCCACCTCGATGTCCTCCGGCTTGACCGTCACGCGTCACGCCCACCAGCCTGGAGAAAATGTCCACGCACTTGCGGGCACAGTCGCCGGCCGTCTCCTCCTTGGGGTTGGGGGCCTCCTTCACGCCGTACACACGGACGTTCCAGAGGCGGCCGTGTTGCTCCAGGTCGTTGTGGGCCGCCCGCAGCAGTCGTCCTTCAGCTCCCTGCGCCTCGAGTCGGCTCCTCAGCTCCCCGTTCTCCCTCTTCAGTCTTCCCACCTCGTCTTCAAGCTTGTCTTTCTCCTTGGCCAGGTCGAATAAAGAACTCTCCAGTCTATCCAGCCTGAGAGAGAAGTTCTCTGAAAGCTTGTTAATTTCTTCCTTCACCTCCGTTCTCAGACACTGCAGGTCATCTTTCGTACAAACAAAGTTCATTTTGTCCTTGAGACAATTTAATGTGACCTGGATTTCCTCCATGTCTCCCTGCGACTCACTGTCACTACACTCAGCACCGTCACGCGCAGTCTTTTTCTTCTTATTTTCTGGCTTCTTTGCCGTGGTGTTTGTGGGACTTGTGAGAGGATCAGAGGAGGAAGAAGACGATTTCCGTTTGGACCCACCAAGTCTAGCAAAAAAGTATTTGGAGATGGAGTCACTCATCACGGATAGGTTGACGTACGTGAATTAACATGGCACAGTCAAGATATTGGTTAAACGTTATTGAAAAAAAAAATCCACTGAAGAACACCGAAGGCACAAATCTCTCACAATCCAGCCGTAGACATTTCAAATATGGCAGTGTAATGCCAGTCCAGCTTCCATTCACAAAGTCTCTCTTCTCCCTCTCAAACCTATCCAACGCCCACTCACTCACTCACTCCTCCCCCCACCGGTCTCCGCCTTCCACAATGTCATTCTCTCTTTCTTTTCAAAGAGACATTTGAGAAAAAAAAATCTACGACTGCTGAACTGCACAAGGCTGTTGAAAGAATTTACATCGCTTTACGACCAACTGTTCACAAAGACAACTCGCTGTATCGTCACGGAGCGGAGCAAGACGAAAAAAATGAGGTTTGAAACTTATCTCCAGTCACTAAGTAATACTCCTTAATTGCGTCATCAACGTTTGTAAATGTGTGAGCTGTATGCCTCTGTTGCCTTAGCTTTTTATTAATAAAGTCTAAGTGAGCAATCCTTTTCTCGTACGCGTCTTGTGCCTTGGCCAACTTTTCCATGGCTTTGTTATGCCATTCTCTCTCTCTTCCGGACCGCAGTTTACTAAACATATCATTGCTGCCAGAGAAGGCCAGTGCATTAACAATAGCACCTTCCACCATCAGAACCAATCCAGACATCTTTTTATGCATTAATATTTTCTGGAATAATTCATTGTTTAACAAGAAAGTCTTTTGATTCAACTGCCGCAGCTATTACAATTATCAGTTTGACGCTGTCTTCAATGTCTAGTTTTCCAAGGTCGGCTGGTTTCATTTTAAACATCCTTTTTCCTAACATGCTGGAACCTATACTAATACCGCCGATTACAGCAGAATGGTAAACAGTATTGACGATCTTTGCAGTGCTCATGTTTTTTATTACCTAAAAAATATAATTAAAATAATCATAATATGAAAAGTCTGTCTATATGCTTTTTAATCAAATAATCCTTTGCTAGAGATAAAAATAAAAATGCGATTAGTTTGGTGAATCTTCTATTTTTCCCATGTTTGGTGGTTTTATTCTTAGAAAAACATTTTGTGAAGAATGAATAAACTATAGCACCTATCCCAGGCATTGAATAATTAATCAGCGCTAAGCTCATTGTCTTTAAAATAATAATAAATTATTATTATTATTATTGTTTAAAAAATGAATTGTGCCGAACTATTAAAGTGTGAGGAGTCAGCAGATCTCTGCCATAAAAAAAATTATATTCTCTAGCTGTGTGTGGAAAACTAGACAGTATTTAGGCACTGAACTAAGTATTGAACAGATTCAGCAATTGTCTACCTCAGACGTTGAGAAGTATTACGCCAGGTACGTAGGTCAGCTAGGATCAAGAATGGTTAAATCAGTAGGGCAGACAATAATTAGTTTATATGCTAAATGGGTATTTAAGATGGCACCGGTTGATTCGGAAGAAGATTTAAAATATGATTTAACACAAGATCCAGTTTTATCCAAATCGCTTGAGTCTCTAGCATGTGACATGTATTACAAATTTGGAACATTAATATATCCATTCATCATGGGATTAATTACTTTTAATCTTTAATTATTTAATAGAATTAAAAATGAGCGATCAGAGAAAGACACAAGAGGAGAAGAATGCGCGGGCTAGGAGAAGACTAACTCCACTGGAAAAGATCCCACAAGTGAGTAATGTTACTAAAGCTAAAAGTCAAGGACGTGTCATGGCCGGTCGTAGACTAGCCGAATGGAATAAACTACAAAAAGCAAACCAAGAAGCAAAACTAAAATTATTAGATAGTAATACAACAACAACAACCCCACCGCTACAATCATCACAACCATCACAACAATCATCACTGCCACCGCCATCAAACTATATAGATGTATTACGTATTGGCAATTGGTGTTGGTGGTTTCTTGACATACAAATATCTAACGCCATACTTAACGACAAAGTCACAACCACCCACAGAAGTACTAAAGAAAAAGCACCAGTCTCTGAAGAAAAGGCAGAGTCTGTTGGAGATCCATGTTTTAATGGATTAACTTTTGATATACAAGTCAAGTCAAGTTCTTCCTAAGTTCTTAAGTCAAGTACTAAGTCAAGTTCTTACTAAGTTCTTACTAAGTTCTTAAGGCAAATTCTTACTAAGTTAGATATGATAAGTTCTTACTAAGTCAAGTCAAGTTCCAAGTCAAGTCAGGTTAAGTTGTCAAGTCAGATCAAGTTGTCAAGTCAAGTCAAGTTGTCAAGTCAGGTCAAGTCCAGATGTCAAGTTCTAGTCAAAGTCAGTTCTCCAATGACCTATGGCATATGAAACCTCGGGAGTAGCGCAAGTTCGTTTGTTATTATTAGAGGCTACTGATTTCTTATTAACAGCAGTTATGTTCACTTGATGAAGAGTAGAGCGTATATTAACATTTGCATGGTGAAATATTGTGTCTTAAAAGAGAGCCTGTTTGTAGTTGTGAGTTATATTCTTTTCAAACAGCTTCTTTACTTATGCTCTTGGCTTTCTTCATAACAGAGGTCTGGCTGGCAACGCTATACATCTTTGACCGCAGGCCAACATATTCTTGTATAATTACCCCATTATTAAGTTCATCTTTAAATTGCCCAGTCACTTTCTTATTTACAGTCGAATGTAAAGGACTGTCTTTAGGATAGTCGCATGTGTTGTACCACCCATCAGCGCCCTTAGCTACTTCTGATTCTAGGTCTTTGTGAAAATCTTCAGTTGGGATGTCTAGAATAAAAGAGTCAGTGTCTGCTTCTGGGTATAGTGGTTTAAAGTAGTCGTACAGAAATTCTAACATTAACAACTTTGACAGCTCTAACACAGTAAACCCAATAAACACTGGCTTGTCAAACTTTAC
This sequence comes from Conus betulinus, assembly GCA_016801955.1. Classification (NCBI taxonomy): domain Eukaryota; kingdom Metazoa; phylum Mollusca; class Gastropoda; order Neogastropoda; family Conidae; genus Conus; species Conus betulinus. The sequence goes on along the minus strand of JADBJO010016145.1, from coordinate 25,009 downwards.
ACAGTTTCT
>JADBJO010016145.1:10000-15000 GCA_016801955.1 Conus betulinus | reverse complement strand
AGTAGGCGGAGGAGGAAGAGGACAACGACGAGGAGGAGTATCATTAAATTTCTCTGCTATTTTCATTGATGTTCCATTATGATTGCATGACCACTTTGTTAGCTTGTTTGCTTTCATACATTATTTCATTTCACTGCATGTTGTAGTCCCTACTCAGGGCAAGGACTGGATGTGAAAAAAATGCGTCTGTGCTTATCTGTTATCCTCATAAATAAAGAATTTTGTCTTGTCTTCTCTCTCTCTCTCTCTCTCTCTCTCTCTCTCTCTCTCTCTCTCTCTCTCTCTCTCTCTCTGATCTTGTTCTTGTTCTTCTTGTTCTTGTTCCTGTTCTTGTTCTTCTTCTTCTCATTCTTCTTCCTACCGCGCGTAACTGATATCGACACCTCAGCAGGGGAGAGGGCGAGCAAGTGACCCCGCTATTGACACAACCGGATACTCGACAGTGACTGCGTGACTCAGCGAGGCAGGGGATAAAGGCAGGGCTGTACAGGGGAAACACGTCTTTCTGGCGAATGTTTGTGTCGGCGAACAGGCGGACTCATGATGTATATGTGCCTGAGAGTATGTATGCATTCATGTGCGAATGCTGACACATGCCCGTGCACGTACACGCGCACGAACACGCGCGCGCGCGTGTATGTGTGTGTGTGTGTGTGTGTGTGTGTGTGTGTGTGTGTGTGTGTGTGTGTCTGTTGAGCTGTGTGTTAGCTATATATATATATATATAATATATATATATATATTCAATGATAAACAAAGCTTGCTCTTATGTCTTTTTAGTTTCTATAGTATCAAAATTTCAAAGGTAAGATAGTAGGAATATGCAGAAAATACACAATATGAATTGGAAGATGTTAGACAACCCCATGATATCTGACCCAAATCATACGATTTCATTTTGGTTTTAATTTACAAAGATGTGATTTTTTCTCTCTGGCAGTAGCATACACTTACACAGGCCCACACAATACTCTATCCTGCGATAGTCTGAATAGTTTTGGCACACTAACATGATACACTGAAGACAGCATACAGTTTTCTACACACACACACACACACACACACACACACACACACACACACACACACACACGCGCGCGCGCGCACGCACGCACGCACGCACGACGAACGCACGCACGTACGCACGCACGCACGCACGCACGCACGCACGCACACACACACACACACACATACACACACACACACATACACACACATTTAATGTTTACACGCATTGTACATGTTCTTTCTGTCGTTTCTCGTCAATTCCAATGAGGTTTCTGGAAAACAGCCAAGTACGACAAGATAATGCACTGGAAGGAGGGAAGGGGGTGGAAATGGGGGCCAGTGGGGGTAGGAGAGGGTGGAAGAGGGAGAGGCATCACGGGAATGAGAAGGAGCTGGGGTGGGAGTAGAATGATGGAAGGAGGGGGTTCAGGGAGGAGGGGGAGGGGGGGGGGGGCGGGGGCGGAGAGGGTGGGGCCTTTCAATGTTAAAACTGACTCTGCAGATCTTTCGTCGTCTTATGATGTATCAGCTGACAATTGTGTGGATTCTGTTTATAGTTTTGCTGCTGTGTTCCGAAACCGGACACGGCAAACTGCGTAGTTAAACTGAAACTGTCACCACCACATCCTTCCTTTCTGAGAACTACCACCGCTCTGCCGTTCACCTCACCCAGGTGTCGCTGGCTGCACGGTGCACCACGTGACTTAACAACAGCAGTGACGTCAACAGATATCGGCGCTGTTGTCAGTGTGCTGGCGTCTTGTCACTGGGACAGACGTCTTTCTGAGCAAGAGCGCAGCTGGGAACACTTGGCCACACCCGTCTTCAGGTAACGTTCTGTGCTGTGTCTGTTGAGCTGTGTGTTAGCTATCAGGACATCGTAACGTTCTGTGCTGTGTCTGTTGAGCTGTGTGTTAGCTATCAGGACATCGTAACGTTCTGTGCTGTGTCTGTTCAGCTGTGTGTTAGCTATCAGGACATCGTAACGTTCTGTGCTGTGTGTCTGTTCACCTGTGTGTTAGCTATCAGGACATCGTAACGTTCTGTGCTGTGTCTGTTGAGCTGTGTGTTAGCTATCAGGACATCGTAACGTTCTGTGCTGTGTGTCTGTTCAGCTGTGTGTTAGCTATCAGGACATCGTAACGTTCTGTGCTGTGTCTGTTGAGAGCTGTGTGTTAGCTATCAGGACATCGTAACGTTCTGTGCTGTGTCTGTTGAGCTGTGTGTTAGCTATCAGGACATCGTAACGTTCTGTGCTGTGTCTGTTCAGCTGTGTGTTAGCTATCAGGACATCGTAGCGTTCTGTGCTGTGTCTGTTCAGCTGTGTGTTAGCTATCAGGACATCGTAACGTTCTGTGCTGTGCCTGTTGAGCTGTGTGTTAGCTATCAGGACATCGTAACGTTCTGTGCTGTGTCTGTTCAGCTGTGTGTTAGCTATCAGGACATCGTAACGTTCTGTGCTGTGTGTCTGTTCAGCTGTGTGTTAGCTATCAGGACATCGTAACGTTCTGTGCTGTGTCTGTTGAGCTGTGTGTTAGCTATCAGGACATCGTAACGTTCTGTGCTGTGTCTGTTCAGCTGTGTGTTAGCTATCAGGACATCGTAACGTTTCTGTGCTGTGTCTGTTCAGCTGTGTGTTAGCTATCAGGACATCGTAACGTTCTGTGCTGTGTCTGTTCAGCTGTGTGTTAGCTATCAGGACATCGTCACGTTCTGTGCTGTGTGTCTGTTCAGCTGTGTGTTAGCTATCAGGACATCGTCACGTTCTGTGCTGTGTCTGTTGAACTGTGTGTTAGCTATCAGGACATCGTCACGTTCTGTGCTGTGTGTCTGTTCAACTGTGTGTTTTGCTATCAGGACATCGTCATTATTATCTTTATCGTCATTGTTGTTCTAGGGGTGGTGTTACAGACATGTCAGGCTGTTTTCATCTCCATGTCTCTGCACTCAGTCCTACACAACAGGACATAGGTTGTCATTTCTGTCTGTCCTGGACAGTGACATGTCTGTCCCTTCATTAACAGTGACCTGCTGCCTGCATGGTCTTGAAAGGAGTTATGATGGGGTGATCGACTGCAGAGAGAGATGTTTTGTACTTGTCCTTTATAAGAACGGGTACTTCATCGCTCAACATTGGTATGAATGCCTCCGTAAGATCTGGTATGCAAAAATGATACGAAAAGAAAAGGAAAAAAAAAAGACGAAAAACAGCATTCAGACATGTAAATCGGACTAAACCTCAGACAGTTCATACACAAGTCATGCGATCTGTTTTCCCAAATCCAGGATTCACCAAAGAACAGTGTTGTACAGATAAATGCCTTCGGTATGTCCTTAGTGTGTTTCGCGTAGTGTGAACGAGGCTATCCAGTCATAATTGCAATCTGTGTGTGTGTGTGTGTGTGTGTGTGTGTGTGTGTGTGTGTGTGTGTGTGTGTGTGTGTGTGCGTGTGTGTGAAAAGTTGTCAGTGCAAATTTGAGTTAATCTGACAATAAATTGGTTTCAGTCAGTCAGTGTGTGAAAGTACACAGTGACAAGTATGGGAGAAGTTTTGTGATCCTTACAAAGGGCAGGTTTCTGACCCCCATAAATTCTGAAGGAGGTTTTTGTATAATGTGTGTAGGGGTTGGGTGGGGTTGGGGTTAGTTGAGAGACAGAGAGCGAGAGTTGGAGCATGTCACTTCTGGAAATTTGTTTATTTAGGTAGCAGGCATAGCTCATGCAGCGCTCAGGAGAAGATTTACATCCGTGCGATGTTTTTATTTTACGTTAAAACAACATTTCTCAACATTGTCATGTTTGTTGGATTACCCAGGAGAATGGGGAATCCATGTAGCTGACGACCAGTTCACCTGAGTGTCGTCATCAAGAAGTGATTTGATTGGGATGCTGGGTGAATTGTCACGTTTTGTTCTGACAGCAAGCTGCGAAGGCAAGCTTTTGGCCAGGTCTCTGAGAGGGGGAGAAGTCCATATTGGCCAGTGTAGGGCCGCCGGCCTAGAACACGTTCAATTCGTTGCTTCGATAGCGTGTTGTTCTGGTGGCATTTACCATTTTATTCTGTGGGACTGCTTCAAGAGTTTTGAGACACTAGCAAAACCCTCAATTCGGCGTTTCTGTTCTGTGTTTTTAGCCATCTGTATCCGATCTGGAGAGGTCGGTGGATGTGTTGCTTCGTCTTAGGCCCTGGGTTCCTTTTTTTTTCTTTCATCCTGTTTGTCGTCATGCTGTGTATCATCATTTATATTGACATGTGGGATACGTTGTAGCATGTCAGCATATCTTTTGTCAGTGCTGCTTCACACCACACACACACACACCACACAAACACAACACACACACACACACACACACACACACACACACACCCACATTCACACAGACACACACACACACCCACACACACGCGCGCGCGCGCGCGCGCGCGCGCGCAGTACGCGCACGTCACACACACCACACACCACACACCACACACACACACACATGTGGGGTGGGCACACACACACACACACGCACACACCAAGTCACACACACACACACACACACACAACACACACACACACACACACACACACGCTCCGCACACACATTCAACACACACACATTTACACACCACACACACCACACACGCACACACTTCCACACACACACAACACGACACACACACACGACACCACACACACCACACACACACACACACACACACCACACGCAAACATACACCACACACACACACGCAAACGCACCACAATAGCACACACAGCACACACACAAGCACACACATACCACACACATACACACACACACATTTCACGCGGTATAGTCATCACATTCACACACACACACACACCCACACACCCACACACACACACACACACACACACGCCCCGCACACACATTCACCCCACACACACACACACACACACCACACACACACACACACACACACACACCCACAAGCACACGCACACACACACACACACACACCACC
>JADBJO010016145.1:0-5000 GCA_016801955.1 Conus betulinus | reverse complement strand
ACGACCTGACGTCAGCCATTTCCCTTAAAAAGAAAACCTGCAGGCAGATCACAGATCAACGTCTGCAGAATGCCGTGTCTGACGTGAAGGGAGGTGTGACGTCGCTGCAAGAAGAGAGACGGTCTCTGGACAAAAAGAGAGCAGGCGTGGAGAAGACCATCCGAGACAGACGTGCCCCATTGTGCGGCAGCTGACAGACAGATGGAAGAGCAGCTGAATTCCTTGCAGTCAAAGATCACAGACCTGGACAAGGACGTTGTCTGTGTCATTGAAGAACGGGAAGGCCGCAAGAAAAAAAACTCTCCAGTCTACCTCCTCCAACAAGTCAACAACGCCATCACACTCCAGTACAGCCAGTGACGTCATCACCATCGCCAAGGAGATGATAAGTGGGCGTGGCAGCCCGCCAGCAGTAGACGCTCGCATGACGTCACGAGAAGAAAGACCCGTCCGTAGACCCGTTCTTCACTGTAACGTCGGCACTGACGTCATGATACAGACGGCACGTGACTACGTGGGTCGTGTGGAGCGTGACGGAGATGAAGGGACGAGGCCAGAAGTGAAGGTGACGGAACGCTTTTCAGTGTGCACAGGACCCCAATGTGGAGGTCTTCTCCCTTTGTCATCTAGATTCATCCACCTTGATCCCCTAGACGGCGTGATGTCCTATGAGTGGTGTGATGAGGGAGAACTATCCTGTCAAAGGTTTTTTCAGAGATAGGGGAGTGTGTGTTTACTGGTAGTGGTATCAAGGTTGGGCAAAGTGTCCTACAATCGTTTTTGCTAAAGGAGAGTGCATGTGTCTAAGTCCACGGTCAGGCAGGTTTAGAACATTCTGCAAGTCTCCAACTACCGCAATACTCAGTCTGGACAAACAACCTGTCAGGACAGGCCGACGTTGAGAGAAACACAGTGACATCCACCGACCCATTCAGTTTGAAAGAAAAGCAGATGTTCACAATAGAGGGTGGGCCCTCACCGTGCCTTCGACGTGGACCACACAGAACGTCACTTCGCTGTGGTGGAGGAAGAACTGTTCCCAAGTCCAGCCCCCCCGGCACAGTGTCCGTTTGTACCGACGGTCAGAGAGGTCAGCCGTGGAAGAGGGCACGGTGTCGGCACGCCGCCCTGTGAGGACTTCCAGCCTTCAGATGTCTGTTTTTTATACACTGGGAGGGCAGGAGGTTCTCCTCGTTGCCGATCAGTTGAACGACGCCATCCATGTGGTGACCATCCAGGGGGAGGAACTGAGGTTTGAGCGGTATCTGTGTGCAGGATTGCCGGTCCTGCATCAGCCCACAGCCATGACCATCGACATAAACGGACGGCTGTGGGTTGCCTGCATCGGCGGGACAGTCCTGACTATTGTGTCAACCGAGTGACGTGTGTGTGTGTGTGTGTGTGTGTGTGTGTGTGTGTGTGTGTGTGTGTGTGTGTGTGTCTGGTGTGTGTGTTGGAACGTGGGTTCACCTCAGGGGCATTACTCCCTCGCCGCTCATTCCGACTCCTCATCCACAGCCACAGCCCGGCCCAGCCGCCCACCACAGCTTGGGAACCAGCAATCCACAGGGAGCAATCAATGTGACGTCGTCACGACACAAACAACCCTCCAGGAAGAGACAAATCACTGCAAAGGAGTCACTTCGCTGGTGTTCAGTGGCGCCTGTTCAGATCCAACATACACAGGACACCATCTACTAAGCCCTCTACTGACGAGAATTTGCCGATACCGACGACCGCAACAGAATCCAACCAAGGCCACAGACGTTGAGAGGTCATCAGAACTTAGTTTGCCATGAGAGCAGGGCATGAAAGCCACAGAATTTGATACTTTTTTTTTTTTAATGCTGATTGATGAAGATAGTGCTACGGATTTTTCCAGTCTAATCTAAGCTGTTTGACAGGACTGTACTCTTCGCTTACTTTCATAATGTATCCCAGCGTCAACCAGGCCCGTGAGACAGACACCTGCAGGGTTGGTCAGGAAATGTGAGCAACACTCTCAGAGACGCATCCAATGAGCTGATGACATTCCAATGTGTTGATGACATTCCACTGTGTTGATGACATTCCACTGTGTTGATGATGAAATTCCACTGTGTTGATAACATTCCACTGTGTTGATGACATTCCACTGTGTGGTCCCCTGTCTACCCAACTGAGCTCGTAGTAATCTCAACTTTGGAGCAGAAAGATCCCACGAATAACTGGCTCTGGTAGGAATTGAACCCCACGACCTCCCAGCCGGGTGTCCACGACGATAAAAAAAAAGGATTAGTTGCTCTAATCGTTTCTCTACACTGTTTAATTTTTACATGAAGTAATAGTGCTGGTTTTGTATTGAATACTGTATAATGTGTTTGTTAATTAGAAATGCTGATTCTGGAATTCATGATGCTGATTTTGTATTGGACATTGCATAATGAAGACATGAAATATTAGCGTGCTGGTTGTGTTTTGAATACTACAGAATATATATATATACAAAGCACCCGAAATCTGCTTTTGTATGGGGTGTATACATGTTTGTAGAGTTTCTGGTCTGATGCATACAGTAGAGTACTACTTCAGAGGAGCATTTCAAAGTGTACAGACGAACCACCAGAGCCACCAGAACGATGGCTTCAAGACACATACTGTGGACAGCCTCTCCATCCTTGAAACCCACCCCTGGACAGTCTCAGTGAAAGTGGGAGGAAGGGTCGGAATTGGGCGTGAGGGAAGAGAGGGGAGGGGGGGGGGGAGCAGGGGGATGGGAGGAGGGGTGCAGGAGACACTGATTGCCGTGAACCAGGACGCAATTAATTCACGACCTCCCCCTTGTGGTGATGCTATCCACTCTGAATTTGGGCTTGTCGTATGGCATATGCATGTGTTATTATTTTTGATAACTTTGTTGTGGATGGCATAGGACAGTCCATCAGTTACAATTCTGATAATTCTGACGTTGATTGTATAGAATCGATGATACATTTGACGGTGGTGATTCTAAGGACTGACGCTGATTGTATAGGTGATTCACATTTGACAGTCTGCGGTGATTCTGATAGCTCTGGCGCTGATTGTACAGAGTGCTTGATTTACAGCTGGAGGTTATTTATTTCGGGGCATAACGAATGTGTTCCATCATGATGATGCTGGTGAGATCAAGTATTCATGAACAGATACGACAAACATTCCAATGCTGATTCTGTAGTATGGTTTTGTACTGTTGTGATAACTAGGATGACTCTATTGCTGTGATTTGTACATTTGAAGTGTTTTTTGATTACGCTCATTAATGAATACTGAATGAATTTTGACACATGTGATTATCAATTTGGTTTCAGTTTTTTTGTTCAGTTTGGTTGTTTGTTTAGATGGATGGTTTAATGTTGTTGTTGTTGTTGCTGATGCTGTTGTTGTTGTTGTTGTTGGCGGTGGTTTGTGGCGGTGGTGGTGGTGATGGCGTTTTGTTTTTAACCAGTTGCCTAGGTTTGCTGCTGTCTGACCTTCCAATTCACGTCACTGGCATTGTTCCCAAAGCCCTTTATCTCAGCCCCCTGTTCACAGCTGCAACCGAGCCTGTCCCATAGCAGTTCTGGCACCGACAACTGGTGGGGCACGCACACACACACACACACACACACACACACACACACACACACACACACACACACACACACACACACACACACACACACACACACACACACACACAAACAAACAAACAAAACAACAACAACAATACTGCTTACTATATACAGTATACATACCGCTCCACCTCATTCTGCTCCCCCAACAGCCCCATTTCCCCCCACTTGCCTCTCTCCAGTTACCTTCCCCTTCACTCCCCCACCCCCTCTCCCTTTCCCCTGTCCCCCACCTCTCCCCCACCTTTACCTTCCCCCCTCGCTTTCCCCTGTCCCTACCTCCTCTCCCCCACCTTTACCTTCCCCCCTCGCTTTCCCCCTGTCCCCCACCTCTCCCCCACCTTTACCTTCCCCCCTCCCTTTCCCCACCTCTCCCCCCCTTTTACCTTCCCCCCTCCCTTTCCCCACCTCTCCCCACCTTTACCTTCCCCCTCCCTTTCCCCACCTCTCCCCACCCTTTACCTTCCCCCCCCCCCCCCTCCCCACCTTTCCCCACCTCTCCCCACCTTTACCTTCCCCCTCCCTTTCCCCACCTCTCCCCACCTTTACCTTCCTCCCCTTCCCCCACCTCTCCCCCACCTTTACCCTCCTCCCTTTCCCCCGTCCCCACCTCCTCCCCCCCACCTTTACCCTCCTCCCTTTCCCCACCTCTCCCCCACCTTTACCTTCCTCCCTTGTCCCCACCTCTCCCCACCTTTACCTTCCTCCCTTTCCCCACCCTCTCCCCCACCTTTACCCTCCTCCCTTTCCCCTGTCCCCACCTCTCCCCCCCCTTTACCCCTCCTCCCTTTCCCCTGTCCCCACCTCTCCCCCACCTTTACCTTCCTCCCTTTCCCCTGTCCCCACCTCTCCCCCACCTTTACCCTCCTCCCTTTCCCCTTCCCCACCTCTCCCCCACCTTTACCCTTCCTTCCTCCCTTTCCCCACCTCTCCCCACCTTTACCCTCCTCCCCTTTCCCCTGTCCCCACCTCTCCCCCACCTTTACCCCTCCTCCCTTTCCCCACCTCTCCCCCACCTTTACCTACCCTCTCCCTTTCCCCTTTCCCCTGTCCCCACCTCTCCCCCACCTTTACCTTCCTCCCCCTTCCCCTGTCCCCCACCTCTCCCCCACCTTTACCCTCCTCCCTTTCCCCACCTCTCCCCACCTTTACCTCCCCCACCCCACCTCTACCTTTACCTCCTCCCTTTCCCCCCCCACCTCTCCCCCCCACCTTTACCCTCCTCCCCTTTCCCCTGTCCCCCACCTTTACCCCCACCCTTTACCCTCCTCCCTTTCCCCCCCTTCCCCACCTCTCCCCCACCTTTACCCTCCTCCCTTTCCCTTTCCCCTGTCCCCACCTCTCCCCACCTTTACCTTCCTCCCTTTC
>JADBJO010016144.1:27500-41415 GCA_016801955.1 Conus betulinus | reverse complement strand
AAGTACCAAGGACAATCGTAATGGTTGTCCTGGTAAAGTTGTAGATCACGTTCATGTCAAGATGGAACGCACAAGTTCGCAGTCCTAGCTGCTATGATAGAACAAACAGACTTCGCAGGGCCCACATCAGTCTGTAATGTTCATGTTAACGAAGAGAAGTTTTAAAACACTATCACATTGCTGTGGGCGACAGGTGGCCCAGGCTTCGTACGCTTTACATACAAGCTGGACCCATCAGTCCTGCACTAAACTTCAGTGAAATTTTCCATTTCTGAGGGAGATCAATCTGCTATAAATGAAACGTGGCTGGCTGCCTGGTGCATGGTGAGATCAACAACAGTTTTACCCGAGTATCTTCTGCCCTTGTGGAGAGCATTAAAAGGTGTGGCATATGATTGTAGGGATGCATATATATCGTGCAACCCGCCTTCCCCCTTCCCAAATGGGTCGTACAGAGAAAGCAGCGAACCACACGTAAACTGTTGATGACACAACATCAGACAAAAGACCTAGAAAAAAAACAGAAGAAAGAAATGGATACTATACCTGGATATTTGAACAATTTGGAGATTCGTGAACCACCCAGTCTGCCAGAGGAACTGATCCTGATCTGTCAGCGCTGATGGTCATCATGTACAGGCATGTCTTCAGACTCACGGGGTCTGGCACCACAGAGGCCTGGACGTCAACCGTCATTTGATTCTGGTCCATGTCCACGATCGTCCCTTGCTGAAACTGGACGGTCACGTGACCAATGCCGTAAGTAGAGGGTTCTGACGTCACTGGTGGTAGACAGGCGTCATCAAAACATGGAGAAATCGACGATACGTAGGTGTGATCTGGAAGAAAGTTGCTGTCCAGGTTCTCGGAGTACACGCTCAGTTCTCTAGCAGATGCTGACACTTTTTGTGAGTGTAATGAGCATTTCTGGAGTAAGTATTCTCCCGTTGTGTTGGTTCTTTCCAGGCACGTAGTATCTATGATCTCTGTCTTGAAGTATCTGACATACGAGGTGCTTGGTTCTGTTGTTTCCCACACGAAGGTGACTGACTGTTGGGCAAATGAACGACAGGAGAGTCTTTCTGACAGTGCTGGATTTGCAGACTGGTGTTGGCAGCTGCAGGATGCGGAAGTACGGCAGTGATGGTGGGTGTGTCAGCGACCAGCTGATAGCCTGTGTGAACGTCGTCTGAAGCAAGGTGGCGTTCTGGAAGACCACGAACGGAATAAAGGGAGACAACTCGATGAAAAGGAAATTACCAGCATGTAGCCGTGGTATGGAGTTCTCACTCACACTGAATGACATTGACGACTGTTCAATCGTTCCTCTTCCTATGACGTGATTTTCATGGCAACCTTTCCCCGTGAAGACCTTGATCAAGTTTTCAGGGTCGGTCTTTGGCACGATGACGAAACCATCTGAGGAGAAGACGGATGTTCCACCTGATGATGTCGCTTTCACCACAGAAAACAGTTTCGTGTTGACAGGAAGTGACGTTAAACTGAGACAGATCGGGCTTTGGCTCTTTGAGGAATGGAACTGAATGATGTCATCTTGATCAACTTTGCTTCCAATCCCAACCTCGACCTCAATCTCCTCTTCATGATAAAACCCTTTCCAGGCCACGCAGACTTCCTCTGACTTCAGAATAGCATCCACGTCGTCTGAATATTGATCTCCAACTGAGGCGGTCTTCAAGCTTTCAGTGGTCAAATGTGGTAGCGGTGATGTTGTAGACGTGGACGATGACCCAGGTGATGATACCCTGAGCTTCCATGGACTGAAGTGGACTTCGTCGTGAAGACCTGTGTTGTTGACGGTTCAGTTGCCGTGGCAACCTCAGGACCGACCGTTCTCAGGACATCCAAGACGACCGCATGGCTGGGAGGAGAGTGGGAAGGCAGACGAACAGATGACGTGTCGACGGTGGTGACGTAACCTGCGGCGTTGATGACGTGTAGCTGAAAGAAAAAGGAGCGGCCGTAGTCTGTGTCGTAGGCGTGCAGGTCTCTGACTGGGTAGTAAGCGCATTCAGCCACGCAAGTGTCTGGCACGTGCTTCTCGTGGAATCGGTCACCGTGTGGAATGGAGTGACAAAGCCATCGTCATGACCTGGAAGACAACAAGAACAACACCGAATATTAGGGCTGAAAAGTCCTGCATCAAGGCCTAAGATCTATACAGACACATTTAATCTAATCTCAAAAATATGCAGACATATTCAATCTAATGCCTATTTTCTACTTGAAAACAATATTCCACAATCGATCGTATTTTAGTACAATGTGAAGATGGTCTGCTGACTTCATCGAAATTTTCATACGTGGAAAACAGTCGGAATGATTTCCATCTCTCAGGTAGAAACTGGTATATTGAGGAATTTTTTAAAATGCCTACGATTGTGTAGTGTCTTCTTAAAAATAACATATCATTATTAAACAGTAGTTTGTGTATGAATGTTGGCATGGTACATATGTTTATATTTGAAAAGATGTTTGTTCTCCCAATATCTCTATCTATCTATCTATCTATCTATCTATCTATCTATCTATCTATCTATCTTCATTGTTCAGCATTATATATATATATATATATATATATATATAGAGAGAGAGAGAGAGAGAGAGAGAGAGAGAGAGACAGACAGACAGACAGACAGACAGACAGAAGCAAAAACAGAGACAGAGACAGAAGCTAAAACAGAGACAGAGACAGACAACACTATATTATTCATCCCATCGATTACTGATCAATGTACAACAAACGAGGTGTTTTGTTTTTTTTTTGTTTGTCTTGGTGTCGGTGTTGTTGTTTTCATAGAAAATACAGCTCCTAACATGATGATCTTTGTTAGTAATAGCCTAACAAAACTACTGAACGAGACGAGTACACGAGCCCAGTATGTCATTTAAACAGTGTTTAAAGTGAAAGCAATTTATATTAAGAGATGTCACTGTACGTGTCTCATTGTGACTAACCTATACGGAAGGAAACGTTCAAATCAACGTTCCGAGGTTGTTCAGGGTCGACGAAGACGCCTTTTGGCCACGTCGCCAGCAACAGCTCCTCCTTTATGACAGCCACCAGTGGCTGTGTGACCTCTGGCGCTGTGACGTCAATGAGGACAGGACCCAAGGTCAGGGTGCTGCTCAAGCCGGCCTTGCTGGTGACCCGCAGGAACAGGAAGAACGGGTCGCCCTGACCCAGCCCCACGTGCCGCACGTGGTAGGACGAATGGCCCTCGGTGGAAGTGAAGGGCAGAAAGTCCGGTGATGAGGCGGTGGTCACGTCTCTCCCTATGCCGATGTCGAACTCTTCGATCTGACTCTCTTCATCGTGACCTTGCCACGTGACCTGACGTAATCTGACGGTAGCACCATGACAGAGTCTGTAGACAACTTCGTCAACGTCTGACAGTACTGCTCCGACACGTCCAGTTCTTCAACGTGCGTGGAGGACAACGGAAGATGCTCAACGTCCAGACCTGGGGATGACCCAGAGCAGACGGCCTGACAACGAGTCGTGTTGGACAGAGCCACTCTCGTCAAGTTCTCGTTCACCAGCCAGGTCTGAGGCGAAAGCTGCGTACAGCCGAGCATCCGCCCGCCACAAGCGTGAGTGATGGTAACGTTGCGCAGCGTGGGAGGTGTGGTGTCATACACTACCCGTCTGAACAGGCCACTTGGGAGGGCTCCAGGGCTCCATTGTAGGCCAGCACGCTGAAGAAATAGCGACCTGAAAATTACAAAAAAAAGTATGCTGCTTTACCGGCAGGACACTCTTATTTCTTTATTATTTATTTATTTATCTCTTTATGTATTTGTTTATTCATTTATGATTTACCTATCCATACTTCCTGTTCTTGCTGCTGCTGTTGTTGTTGTTGTTGTGTGTTGTTGTTGTTGTTGTTGTTGTTGTTGTTGTTGTTCTTCTTCTTCTTCTTCTTCTTCTTCTTCTTCTTCGTCGTCGTCGTCGTCGTCGTCGTCGTCGTCATCGCCGTCGTAGTCTTCTTCTCATTAGTATTACTGTCGTCGTCGTCATCATCATCATCATCATCATCATCATCATCATCATCATAATTGTTATGTTGTTGTTGTTACTATTATCATTATTATTATTATTATTATTATCATAATCATAATTATTATTATTATTATTGTTAGTATTACTGCTATTATTGTTATTATCATTATCATCATCATTATTTATTATTGTTATTATTACTACTACTATCGTTTTCAACATCACCATCATTGCAGTAACAATGTCGAGTTTTGGAATGATAAGAAATCGACACTCATGGAATGGTTGTAAATCTAACCAAAGCAGAAACAGACAAACAAAAAACAAACAAACAAACAAAAATTCTATCATTCGACCTTCTGCAGGAAAGGTGAAGGACGCCTTGCTGCCCTGCTTGACCTCCGTGGCATTGACGGCTTCATCCACTTCCCGAGCCGTGACACAGCGCTCCGCCATCACCACCCGTACACAGCGAGATGCCGCTCTCCTTGTCCTGGAACCCATGCAGTGCACGTGCACCACAGGGCTGCTGGTGAAGTCCATCTCGGCCCGCCCTTCCGCTTCCTCTGGGTCCGCAGTCAGCCCTCCCACACCGTGCCCGCGGAGGGCGGCGACTCGTCCAGCAGGATCTTCAGGCTGGACGTGGTGGAGAGGCTGGCCCGGTTGGTGACGGTGACGGTGATGTGGTAGTGGCGGTGGTGGTCGCCCTGGTGAGTGTGGTGCTGCACCAGGTTGGTGTAGGTGACCAGGTAGCGGTCTGCCTCACATGAACCCACTAAGGGGCAGTAGCAATCAGCTAGACCTTTGCAGGAAGTCTGTGGACAACACAACAACAACAGGCATTGCTGATATGGCCTTTTCGTGGGCCAAAAGAATCGAATCACAGACCTCCTTAATGACAGCTTGAAGCTCTATCAACCGCAATTTTTTCTTTCCTTTTCTTTTAATGCTGATCGATGAGAATGAGGATGCTGAAGATGATGCTATACTCTACGTTTACTTTCATAATACATCTTAGCGTCAACCAGACCTGAGAGATACAGACACTGCAGTGTCCGTCAGGAAGTGTGAGCAACACTCTCAGATTTACATGCATTAAGTGGATGACTGTGTGGTCCCCAGTCTTCCCAACTGAGCCTGTAGCAAACTCAACTCTGGTAGGAGCCGGTCAGGGTAGAAAAAATCCCACATGAATCTGGTGGGAATCGAACCCACGACCTCCTAGCCCGAAGTCCGTGGCACCAGCCACTTTTTCAAGGCAGCTGGTCCATCAAGCGAAATTACCAGCTACAGTACCAACGGACCGTGGGCTTGAACCAACGGATCAAATTCGTTGGTCTTGTTGTCTGGCTCCAATCGACATGCTTCTGGTCACTACAGAAGTTTTCTGATGTTGTTTGTTACCCACCACGTTTATATATTTGACGATCTACGTGTGGACAATTGAAATACACATTGTTCGCAGAAGCTAGAGAGTTCCCAGAAATTAGTTTATTTCCAGTTCGCTGTTTTATGACTTTGTTTCTGGAATATTCCATATATTTTGATGAACTATACTACATTATGACTCTAAAACATTCGATTTAAAAAAAAAAAAAAGATAAAAAAGTGAGACTCGGGTTGTAAGGAAAGAATGATTTATGAATTTCACTGGCGTGATGGTCGCTCCTTCAATTTAGGACCTTTCAAATACTCATGTTAAGACTGGAATTGTGAATCTTCAGCTGGGAGTAATTTCAAACCTATGGTCCTTATTCATTCCATTCAGCAGTGTGTTTTTTTTTCATTGTAACAGTGCGTAAACCCATTCCACACAACCCTCCACCTCCCCCTCTGCCCCCCCCCCCCCCCCCCCCCCCCCCCCACCTCCTCCACTGCCTCATTGGAATACCGTATTGTCCAGCCTTTGCACGCCCACTGCCCCGCGTCCTACGTCATCAGACAGTGGCTGAGTGGACAGTGTCCAGTGTATCGTGCTCAGTCCGCTGTGGGGGTCAGCTGTCCTTAGCACCAAGATCATCTTTGAAAGGTCAGTGTTGTTGTGCACGTACAGTCCGTCTCTGTTCCACCGACCGAGCAAGCCTCGAACGTTGACGTCAGGACCCGTGTGGTCGATGTTGACACGTACACTGTCCTCCTGCAGAAAAGGGTCAGGCACTGAGCTTCCTTCTTTGACTGGAAACTAGTGAGAGATAGTAAGCAATTCCAACACGTCTGCAATAGTCATCTGTCATTGATCCTATTACATCTGGTTTAATAAGATCAATTGGAAACAAAGAGAAAGAATGGAAAATGGTAATGATCTGGGAAATAGGTAGACGGTGTCAACACATCTGTGATAATCAACTGTGTATGATCTGACTACATCTGATTTAAAACGAGATCAATCAAAAGTAAAAGAAGTCATGGAAAATGGTAATGATTGGGAAATAGAGACAATACCAATACCAATGCCATACCAAACTGCGATAATCATCTGTGTATGATTTCATTAGATCTGATTTAAAACGATATCAGTTTTAAAAAAAAGTAATGGGAAATGGTAATGATTTCGCAACAGCCTCCTAAAAGTACCCAACTATTTCAACCTAGAATGTAAAGAATAACAAATGTCATCAATTGTCTATCAATAACCGCATTATTTCTGATTAAGAGCGAGGCTTTGGAAATACTATTCATTATTTCTTAATAACCATCAGTGACAAATCACACCTTATCAGATATGAAAATGGATAGATCAATATGATTTTGTAAACAATGTCAATGGCTCTGTAATAAAAAAAAAAAAAAAAACCTCTGCAGCCATGCTCGTTCTGAAGTAAATGAACTCCAAATATTGAGCATTTAAAGCTCAGATTCAGTTGTTGCCATTTTCAAATAACCTCGCAGTTTCTGATTTACAGTAAATCGACTTCAGAGATATAACAAAAAAAAAGAATGGTTTTATATCACCTGTTGCCGCACAACCACGACATTTCATATATTTGAATGTTTACAGACTTGAGAGAATGGTAAGTACTATTATGATTCTATTTTCTCCATTTGTGAATAAGTGCCTCATTTTTGTTTTACCGCAAAGCAATTACGAAACTGATAATATTTTGAAAACCGTCTATGAGTATCCACACCTTATCTAATTGGAAAACAGATTAACTGCAGTCATTAATTTCTAAAGGGTATCACTATTTGTAGTGCAAACACAGTGATTCATCACAGTGGATATCTCCTTTGAAAGTGGATTGACAACAGAGATTCTTGCAACTGATGCAGATTTGTTTGCTTACATCTGCAATTATTCTTATACGAAAGTACAGTTCCTATAAGAACCTTGTACAACACATCAATAGATATGCAGTAGCTATCAATTTTCAGAATTCATTTCCTTTGTGATTCGAAAGAAAACGGTTTATCATAACCGGATAAGAGTGATTTATATATAATTTCGTGTTAATTTCCTGTCGATAGCAACACTATTTTGACTTGTCAATGGATCGAAAGGACTTGATAACTAAGTCTGATAACTATGTAGGTAATCATGCTGTGTGAAATTTGAAAAAAAAAAATTTGAAAATAAGTAGCAAAAACTTGGCGGGCTCACTGGCACGCACGCACGCACGCACAGACACAGATACAGACACACACACACACACACACACACACACACACACACACACACACACACACACACACCTGTATACATACATATATGTATGTGGTATGTGTATATGTATAGCATGTGTGTGTATATATATATATATAGTTTTTTCAGCAACTTTTTTTTTTCCTCTCCACACTTTCGTTTTGTTCCATTACTACCCTTCACTGGCTACTTTGGGGTTGCTGTTGGATTTTTTTTTAACCCTTGGTGGTGAGAAAACCGCAGAATTATGGACTGTGGTGTGTCTCTATTTGACGCCAAGAGCACAGACACAATCAGTCGTGTCTTCCTGATGAGTCCGATCCAGCGGACGAAAGGCCTAGGAGCAGGCAATACAAACAATTCTGCCTTCGAGACGGATTACAATAGTTCCCTCTGGCAGCTAGTGAAGAGTTTCTGATAATTACGATAAGTTACCCCATTTTCTTCATCTTCAATTTTTCTTCTCCCTGAAAGTTCAAATCTTTGCCAAGTCATTTATATAATGACTGAAGTATCGTTAGCCTGCACTTGTTTTCCCCCACTACTTACTTGTTCAGCTATATATATATATATATATATATATATATATATATATATATATATATATGTGTGTGTGTGTGTGTGTGTGTGTGTGTGTGTGTGTGTAACTGAGCTGTAAACAATAATGATTTTCTTTTGAAAAGACAGGTTCAGAGTATGAATCAGAAAACTGCGGTATTGGATAAAACCATTCTAAATACACAAAAAACATCTTGGGGCTAATGAGCTTGCAACAGCATTGGAGGTCTTCACGGTTATCTCCACTGGTCTGCGCAACGTTGTGTAGTGATGAAGGAACGGTTACCTGCACAATTCTTATCTTCAAGCACTGCCCGTGGAGAGTGCATGGACCGGGCGAACCTCCATTGTGTACATGATTGACGGCAGTTTCTCGTGCAGAAAATGATATGGTCGCTGCACTCAACTGTGCTCAAATGTCGACTGTCTCGTGACTCTAATTAGACATTTTGCCAATAGTGGGGACTGTGTAGTATTCAACATACACAAGCGCGCGCGTGTGCGCTCACACATACAAACACACGCGCGCGCGCGCACACGCACGCACGCACTGCGCATGTGGAGAGAGAGAGAGAGAGAGAGAGAGAGAGAGAGAGAGAGAGAGAGAGAGAGCTACACACACACACAAACACACAAACACACACACACACACACACACACACACACACACACACACACACACACACACACACACACTGCTTGTTGGTATTCTTCTCACAATGGCAGAAAAAATCGCAAGTCATAAATGGGGGTGAAGTGAAGGAAAGAGAGGTATGGCAAGGAAAGGGAAGTGTGTGTGTGTGTGTGTGTGTGTGTGTGTGTGTGTGTGTGCGCGCGCGCGCGCGCGCGCGCGTGCGTGCGTGCTTGTGGAGAGAGGGGGGGCAGAGTTGAAGTCAGGCGGCTGGAGAGTGGTAACTATCGGGGAAGCATACCAGGAGTAAAGAGGAGAAATCGAGGGAGGAGATTGAGGGGGTGGAGGGAGGGAAGGTGGAAAGAGGACGAAGGAGAGGTTTGGAATTTTTTCTGGAAACCGTCCACGCAGCTTAGCATTAGGGAGGAGAATGAGACGGGAGGGGGAGGGGCGGTCGGGGGGGGGGGGGGGGGAGGAGGAGGAGAGAAGTCTAGGGTTTTGAAGAGGTCAGGGACCTCTTTGGAAAAAAACCGTCCCCCCGCAGGATATCATTTACGGAATCTGTCAGTATTGAATGTTCTCTTGTCTTTTCTTTCCTTTTTTTTTTTTTTTTTTTTGTCCTTTTCTTTTCTTCTTTTCTTTCTTTCTTTTCAAGAGAGGTCCTGCAACTTATGCAAAAGCCCTTTGTTCTTCGCAACTTGACACCGACATACTAGACGTGCATACGTTCCGTTTCGCGTCGGATTTGCAGCGTAAAACCCCATGGACTTTATCTATCGAAAAAGACAGCATCGAAAAACCCACCCACCCAGCCACACCCACACGCCACTGAACACTGTCAAGGTGACCGCTGCAGCGTTCAGCGCTGTGCCTCCTCTGGCAGGGTGTGTCCTGGCGACCTGACATTATTTCTTGTAACGCTGCGGATTGCCCTGTACTCTGAGGTTAGCACTGGAGGACTCTGAGAACGTGGATGTGTGTGAGAGAGCCGCAATGAGCGGAGCGGGATGACACTGAGCGAGACAAACGAGACAGTGATGAACAACAAGAAAATCCAACCAATAAATCAATCCAGAAAGGTCACCTTTGAGTTGCCCATGATGTCGGAAGCCCTTATCCACAAATCGTAGGTCTCTCCATCGTGCAAAGGCTGCTGAAGGCACGTGAACAGGGTGTGAAGATCCTTGACCTCTCCGTGAACTCTGACCTTTGGCCTTCGTTTAGACTCCACGCCATCTGAAAGCATTTTTTTCCGTGCTTCATGCGATCTGAAAATGTCTTTGTCTCAACGCAAGTCATGTATATCGTTTTCCACTTCCAGGAGACATGAAAGTGGTTTTTACCTTTATGTTACCTGAAAACATGTTTATGTTTTGTGATCCTGAAATTAAATATAGGTTCATGTCATCTGAAAGTATTCTTTTCTTTTCGTATCATAATTCAAATGTTCGATTTGCTTCAAACAATTTCAAGTTTGTCGATATTGTCCCCCTCGTGTGACACTGAAGGTTGTTTTAAGATTGTGCACTTTGAAAGTAGCGTTCACTGTATGCGATCTGAACCTAGTCTGAAAGCTTTTCTGTTTCATGTTAACTGACAGTAGTTTTCATACACGCGATCTGAAAGTAGATTTCCCTTCGTGTAATCTGAGTTATTAAGAGTTTTCATCTTACATGATCCTGAAAGTAATTTTCATTCAAAGTAATTTGAGAGAAGGTTTTGCTTCAAGTATTCAGGAAGTAGTTTTCATTCTTATGTAATCTGAAAGTATTTTTTTTTTCTTCCTGTGATATGCAAGTCGTTGTCACTTTTTGCAGTCTGAGAGTAACTTTCATTTATTGCAGCCTGAAGGTGATTTTTACATGCAGTCTGAGAGTAAATTTCATTTAAACTTGAAATTTTCGGTTTTCACATCCTGCAATCCTGAAAATCGCCTCAGGGTCATGTGATCCTGAAAATGATTTTTTACTGCCTGCAGTCCTGAAGGTTGTCCTCACTTCTTGTGATTCTAAAAGTGGTTTTCTCTACTGCGTGCAATCAATCCTGAAAGCCGCCATTAGTTCATGTGACCCTAAAAGGGATTTTTCACATCCTGCAATCCTGAAAATCGGCTAATTTTATTGTAATCCTAAGAGGTTTTTTTTTGTTGTTGGTTTTTTTTTTTTTTTTTTTTTTTTTTTTTTTGGGAGGGGGGGGGGGCGGAGAGGGGGGGGGGGGGCTTCCTGCAATTTGAAAGTTATCAATGGTTCATGTAATCCTGAAAGTACGCCCCCACATGACGTGATCCTGAAAGTGGTTTTTCAGTTCCTGCAATCCTTAAAGTTGCCGTCAGTTCATGTGATCCTGAAATGGTTTTCTACTGCCTGTAACCCTGAGAGTCGTCCTCAGCTCAGGAGATCTGAAAAATGGTTGTCACTTCATGCAAACAGAAAGTAATCTTCAATCCATTTAACATAAACCGAAAAAAAGAGATGTTTTTCATCTTATCTAATCTGAAAGAACCTTCTTTGCGTAAGACAAAAGTGCTCATCATTTTGTTGAGTTTGCAATTCGTTTTCGCTCCTCTTAATCTGCAAGTATTAGGAACTTCGAACCTATAACTATCCTGAAACCATTCATTCTATGATGATGATGATGGTGATGATGATGATGATGATGATGATGATGATGATGATGACGATGTTGATGATAGTGATGATGATGATGATGATGATGATGATGATGGTAATAATGACGATGATGACGATGGTGACAATAATGAGGACGATGAAGACGATGCGTGGCAACATGACGATGGTTCACAAAAAAATGTCTAATCCACACAGAGCCTGCCCTCTCACCTCAAACTTGGTGATGCCATCCACGTTGTCAGTACCAGAGATGGGTAAAATGCCAGAGATCTGGTCATAGTGCCCACGAATATCCAGGCTGGGATCTGGCTCTACTTTCTTCAAGAGGTTGGGACCATGTCTGTGTTGTAGAATCGTCCTGGCCACTTGACACACAGCTCCTTAGTCACGTCCGTCTGCCATTTATAGTCAGACCTGCACACAGTATGACAGTGTCAGTGACAGTGACAGCTAGACCTGCACACAGTATGACAGTGTCAGTGACAGTGACTGTTAGACATGCACACAGTATGACAGTGTCAGTGACAGTGACAGCTAGACCTGCACACAGTATGACAGTGTCAGGTGACAGTGATTGTTAGACCTGCACACAGTATGACAGTGTCAGGTGACAGTGATTGTTAGACCTGCACACAGTATGACAGTGTCAGTGACACTGATTGTTAGATCTGCACACAGTATGACAGTGTCTGTGACAGTGATTGTTAGACCTGCGCACAGTATGACAGTGTCAGTGACAGTGATTGTTAGACCTGCACACAGTATGACAGTGTCAGTGACAGTGATTGTTAGACCTGCACACAGTATGACAGTGTCAGTGACAGTGATTGTTAGACCTGCACACAGTATGACAGTGTCAGTGACAGTGATTGTTAGACCTGCACACAGTATGACAGTGTCAGTGACAGTGATTGTTAGACCTGCACACAGTATGACAGTGTCAGTGACAGTGATTGTTAGACCTGCACACAGTATGACAGTGTCAGTGACAGTGATTGTTAGACCTGCACACAGTATGACAGTGTCAGTGACAGTGATTGTTAGACCTGCACACAGTATGACAGTGTCAGTGACAGTGACAGTGTTAGACCTGCACACAGTATGACAGTGTCAGTGACAGTGATTGTTAGACCTGCACACAGTATGACAGTGTCAGTGACAGTGATTGTTACACCTGCACACAGTATGACAGTGTCAGTGACAGTGATTGTTAGACCTGCACACAGTATGACAGTGTCAGGTGACAGTGATTGTTAGACCTGCACACAGTATGACACAGTGTCAGTGACAGTGATTGTTAGACCTGCACACAGTATGACAGTGTCAGTGACAGTGACAGCTAGACCTGCACACAGTATGACAGTGTCAGTGACAGTGACAGCTAGACCTGCACACAGTATGACAGTGTCAGTGACAGTGATTGTTAGACCTGCACACAGTATGACAGTGTCAGTGACAGTGATTGTTAGACCTGCACACAGTATGACAGTGTCAGTGACAGTGATTGTTCGACCTGCACACAGTATGACAGTGTCAGTGGCAGTGATTGTTAGACCTGCACACAGTATGACAGTGTCAGGTGACAGTGATTGTTAGACCTGCACACACACAGTATGACAGTGTCAGTGACAGCGATAGCTAGACCTGCACACAGTATGACAGTGTCAGGTGACAGTGATTGTTAGACCTGCACACAGTATGACAGTGTCAGTGGCAGTGATTGTTAGACCTGCACACAGTATGACAGTGTCAGTGACAGTGATTGTTAGACCTGCACACTGTATGACAGTGTCAGGTGACAGTGACAGCTAGACCTGCACACAGTATGACAGTGTCAGTGACAGTGATTAGACCTGCACACAGTATGACAGTGTCAGTGACAGTGATTGTTACACCTGCACACAGTATGACAGTGTCTGTGACAGTGATTGTTAGACCTGCACACAGTATGACAGTGTCAGGTGACAGTGATTGTTACACCTGCACACACAGTATGACAGTGTCAGGTGACAGTGATTGTTAGACCTGCACACAGTATGACAGTGTCAGGTGACAGTGATTGTTAGACCTGCACACAGTATGACAGTGTCAGTGACAGTGATTGTTAGACCTGCACACAGTATGACAGTGTCAGGTGACAGTGATTGTTAGACCTGCACACAGTATGACAGTGTCAGGTGACAGTGATTGTTAGACCTGCACACAGTATGACAGTGTCAGTGACAGTGATTGTTAGACCTGCACACAGTATGACAGTGTCAGTGACAGTGATTGTTACACCTGCACACAGTATGACAGTGTCAGTGACAGTGATTGTTAGATCTGCACACAGTATGACAGTGTCTGTGACAGTGTTAGACATGCGCACAGTATGACAGTGTCAGTGACAGTGATTGTTAGACCTGCACACAGTATGACAGTGTCAGTTACAG
>JADBJO010016144.1:10000-15000 GCA_016801955.1 Conus betulinus | reverse complement strand
CTCTGATATCATAACATTCAGCAATATATTTAGCAAACAGACGAAGAATATTTCCATCATCAGAAGATAATAGTTCAATCAAAGTATATGGTCTTTCTCGCATCAAATTAAATAGTTTTGATTTTTTCCTTTTATCTTCATATGCCTTACATTGAAATAAAAAAGTGCTCTTCATCTTCCTTACTGTTATCTGGACACAACACACATACATACATCATCAACATAAACTTCATTGCAAAACCATTTCTTATTTGCTTTAAAACCAAGGGTCCGACTTCTCTAAATCTGGCCAATATTCTATGCCGTTTATTAGTAACAGATTTCAAAAAAAATTTCCGGCTGAAGAATACTTTTAAAGGAATAAAACCATGAATACTTGTCATTTTCTTCCATTTTTGAATGCCAATTCTGTTTGTAGCAGGCTATCAAGCGATCCTTAAATTCTGACATAAATGCCCTTTCGTTCCCTACCTCTTTTTGCTGAGCCACACAATACCAAACCCATTAATAGTTAACACATGTTTTTACTTTACTAACCCAATTGCAGTGTCCACTTTCCATTTGTAAATATAGCATATCATATGCTTGTCTACATAGCCTTGATGTTGGAAGTTGTGTCAATTTTTAACCAATACTTAATAGATTTTGAAAACGTTTGAATAAAATAAAGGATATCTTCCAGAATCACCATAAGCCATTGTGTTTGATGAATGCAGTGGAATGTTCATGAATCTTTTAATAGCCATAGTATGTACTTTTCTCCTTTTCCATTCCAAATTTTCTTCTAATCCCCAAACTTCTGCAGCATAAGTCAGCATAGGCGCTATTTGTGAGTCAAATAACTTCCAGAACAAAGAAGGGTCAATGATTTATAACTATTGGTTACTTTTACTTCTACATCTCCATACCACCACTTTTCATGCTGGGATAAATAACCACCCATACGAAAAGACAATCATGTTTGTTTTCTCTAGATTAACACTTAATTGAAGTCTGTTTGCTTCATTTTTTAAAACATTTATTTGATTTTGCAACCCAACAACAGTACTAGAGAACAAGATTACATCATCTGCAAATAAAAGCATAAACAGTTCAACAGCACCTGCAATCATGTATACCATGTTTGCCTTTATGTGACATTTCTAAAGCTATCTCATGTAAGACACAGAGAGAGAGAGAGACAGAGACAGAGACAGAGAGACACAGAGAGAGACAGAGACAGAGAGACAGAGAGAGAATGTGTATTTGTGTGGGGGAAGGGGTGGGAAGATGTATGTGTGTGTGTGTAGGGTGTGTGTGTGTGGATTGATTGTAAATCAAAACAATTAATACATGTTTGCCATCACGTGAGTATTGCAAAGAATGTTTATCCCGGGCAACGCCGGGTGCCCCTGCTAGTATATATATATATATATATATATATATATATATATATATATATATATATATATATATATATATATATATACACGCATACATACACACCCATATATATATATATATATATATATATATATATATATATGGCGGGGGGGGGGGGGGGCGCTCCCGTCAGTCATCATCCCGCTCCCATTCTTTACCCCCTTCCCGCCCGACTGTCTCTTCGTGCTCCGCGCGCGAGCGCGCGTGTGTGTGTGTGTGTGTGTGACAACTCATTCAGCGTGAATCCCTGTTGGCGCAATGGTAGAAATGTAATGTGTGTGTGAGATCTTCATTCAGCGTGAATCCTGTGGTGCAAGGGCAGAAATGTTTATTTATTTAATTATTTTAAACTACCCCCTTTTTTGAAAATCGGGCCCCGTCAAGACCTTTCTATCGGTTAAGTGAAGATGCACGCCAAATATGGTGAAGATCCATCCAGTGGTTTAGGCACGGCGGAGGAACAAACATACAGACAGACAGACAGAACTGCCTTTATATGTACAGAAACCAATACCTAATCGCCCTATTGTGCTGTCTATACATTCAGGGTATCTACCCCAACTCTCCATATATTAGATTATTTCGGGTTTTCTTGCCCACACCCATATATTTTTTTACAAGCCAACAAGTGTGTATTTTCTATTGCTTTATAGCTAGTTAGACCCCATGCTTCTGCTGCGTATAAGAGTAAGGGTTTAACTTGAGTGTCAAACAGTTTAAAGCAAAAAGCCATATCTATATGTCCTAAACTGTACATAGTTTTCATTATTTCCATAATTTTGCCTTTTCGCTCTACCAGCATATTCAGAAAGTGAAATGTCTACTGAGAGCTTAGTTGTCAAGGTGAAACCTAGGTACTTATAACTGTTTACTACTTCTATTTCTTGGTCTTTGTAGTACCATTTCTCCTTTTTTCCGAAATATATATATATATATATATATAGAGAGAGAGAGAGAGAGAGAGAGAGAGAGAGAGAGAGAGAGAGAGAGAGAGAGAGAGAGAGAGAGAGAGAGAGAGAGAATTCCTTCAACGAAGCAAAATTACAAAGGAGGGACATCATGCTAGCCTCTCACTGACCAACAAGAGAGGTCTCTTGACCACGGAGATGTGGGCGCCAACGATGCCGATCTTCGTCTCCGACACGTGAGGTGAATTGTTGGCCCCAAACGTTTTCCTGAAGTCGGCCTTCAGGACGAAGAACAGGTGGGCAGGCTGAGTTTTGATGAACTCGTCTCTCTGGCTGCTGCAATCCATCTTCGGGCCAGAAATTGGTGGAGTTGGTGCTAGTGCCTTGACTGTCCGTCACCGCCACACGGCATGTGTCAAGGTCTGGACGGCTGTACCCTGAAAATGGAATGAGTGAAGGAAGAATAGAAAACCGTGTGTCAAGGTCTGGACGGCTGTACCCTGAAAATGGAATGAGTGAAGGAAGAATAGAAAACCGTGTGTCAAGGTCTGGACGGCTGTACCCTGAGAATGGAACGAGTGAAGGAAGAATAATAAAAAACCATGTGTCAAGATCTGGACGGCTGTACCCTGTGGGCGCGCGCGCGCGCGTTTAAGAGACAGACAGATAGAGAGACACAGACAGACAGACAGACAGACAGAAACACACACACACACACACACACACACACACACACACACACACACACACACACACACAGAGGCACACAGACACACAGACACCCGCAAGGCTGCCTGCACTCATCTGTTCAGAGTCTTCAGCCGCGGAAGTGAGGATCGTGAGTTCGGAACGTTCATAGTGATGGACTGTTGCAGCTCCAAAACCCTGTCTGTCTACATAGCGCCTGTCTGTCTACACATGAAAACCCTGTCTGTCTACACAGCGAAAACCCTGTCTGTCTACATCTACCTGTCTGGCGAAAACCCTGTCTGTCTACATAGCGAAACCCTGTCTGTCACATAGCGAAAAACTGTCTGTCTACATAGCGAAAACCCCTGTCTGTCTACATAGCAAAAAACCTGTTTGTCTACACAACGAAAACCCTGTCTGTCTACACAGCGAAAACCCTGTCTGTCTACATGGCGAAAACCCTGTCTGTCTACACAGCGAAAACCCTGTCTGTCTACATGGCGAAAACCCTGTCTGTCTACACAGCGAAAACCCTGTCTGTCTACATAGCGAAAAAACCCTGTCTGTCTACATAGCGAAAACCCTGTCTGTCTACATAGCGAAAACCCTGTCTGTCTACACAGCGAAAACCCTGTCTGTCTACATAGCGAAAACCCTGTCTGTCTGTAGCGAAAACCCTATCTGTCTACATAACGAAAACCCTGTCTGTCTATATGGCGAAAACCCTGTTTGTCTGCATGGCGAAAACCCTGTCTGTCTACATGGCGAAAATCCTGTCTGTCTGCATGGCGAAAATCCTGTCTGTCTGCACAGCGAAAACCTTGTCTGTCTACATAGCGAAAACCCTGTCTGTCTACATAGCGAAAACCCTGTCTGTCTACATAGCGAAAACCCTGTCTGTCTACACAGCGAAAACCCTGTCTGTCTACATGGACGAAAAAACCTGTCTGTCTACATGGCGAAAACCCTGTCTGTCTACACAGCGAAAACCCTGTCTGTCTACATGGCGAAAACCCTGTCTGTCTACACAGCGAAAACCCTGTCTGTCTACATGGCGAAAACCCTGTCTGTCTACATGGCGAAAACCCTGTCTGTCTACACAGCGAACAGTAGGTTCCTGATTCGGTTCAGTGAAGATAAAGGCGCGGAAGAAGAAGGCGATGCTCCACCTTCCGTAATGCCATACCCGAGACATGCTTAGCCTTTAGGATTTATTGCTACTTACGTCGCCTTTCCGTCTGTCTGTCTGTCTGTCTGTCTGACTGTCTATCTGTGTCTATGAGTGGATGGATGGATGGACGGATGTCAGTGTGGGTTTGTCCATCTTTGAATGTATGTATGTATGTATGTATGTATGTATGTATGTATGTATGTATGTATGTATGTATGTATGTATATATGCATGTAGGCATGTATGTATGTATGTACGTGCGTACGTACATACGTAGGTATGCATGCATGCATGTATGTATGTATATATGTATATCTGTATGTATGTATATATCTGTCTGTGTATGTGTGTGTATGTATGCATGTAAGTATGTGTGTATGTATGCATGCATGTATGTGTGTTTTTGTTTGTATGTATGTATGTGTGTGTCTATATGTATGCATGTTTCTTCGTATGCATCTATCTCTCTATCTCTCTCTAACTCTCTGTCTATCTGTCTGCCTACCTATCTGTCTGTCTACCTATCCTCCTGTCTAACTATATATCTATCTGTCTATACATTTATCTATCAATCTGTCTGTCTGTCTGCATATCTATCTATCTATCTATCTATCTGTCTGTCTGTCTGTCTAGACGATACTTGTTTATGGGGGAGTGTGTGTGCGTATGCACGCACAATCGTTCTCAGATCAAGTCACTGGTCACAATCAACCACATTTCTTACATCTGCAGCGTTTGATGGTGTATCCATCGAGTGGTCAATGAAGTTTGAGAAGAATCCCGACCTGCACGCACAGTTTGATGCCAGA
>JADBJO010016144.1:0-5000 GCA_016801955.1 Conus betulinus | reverse complement strand
AGGAGAGACAGTTCTCCAGAGAAAACAACGATACAATGACGAGAAAACTTGTGGCTGGTGTCCTTTTATGATGAAAGAATGATGCGATGGATTTTTTTTTTTTTTTCAAGCAGATTTTCAATACAATCTCTAGACTCGATGTTTTTGAAGAAAAATTGTCTGCTGTAGAATTCAAATTTAAAGCCGTCACATAAATAATTTTATGTTGGAACACCTTCGTTTGTTTTCGCTTTCTTTCTTTCACTTTTTTCTGTCTTTTCTTATCTTCATCCTTATCAACTTCTTTTTCTACCACACTATCACCATTCATCATCCTCTTCCTTTGCTTCCTTTCGTCATTTCTTCTTCTTCTTCTTTTCTTCTTCTTCTTCTTCTGCTTCTTTTTTCTACTTCTTCTTCTTCTTCTGCTTCTTCTGGTTTAATTCTTCTGCTTCTGCTTCTTCTTCTTTTTCTGCTTCTGCTTTTTTTTTACTTCTTTCTTTTTTCTTTTCTTCTTCTTCTTCTTCTCTCTTCTTCTTCTGCTTCTTCTTGTTCTACTTCAGTTCTTCTTTTCTACTTCTTCTTCTTCTTCTTCTTCTTCTCTTCTCTTTCTTCTTCTTCTTCTTCTCTTCTTCTTCTTCTTCTGTCTGTCTGTCTGTCTGTCTGTCTATTGGTCTGTCTCTTATTTTATTACAAAACCACCGAGAGCTGGTCACGTTTAGATCATGTCTGTACAGAGGGTCCCACTGATAGATTTCACTGACTGACTGGGCGTTTGCCTCAGAGTTTGTTGGTCACTGATTGACTGGTCGTTTGCCTCAGAGTTTGTTGGTCACTGATTGACTGGTCGTTTGCCTCAGAGTTTGTTGGTCACTGATTGACTGGTCGTTTGCCTCAGAGTTTGTTGGTCACTGATTGACTGGTCGTTTGCCTCAGAGTTTGTTGGTCACTGATTGACTGGTCATTTGCCTCAGAGTTTTGTTGGTCACTGATTGACTGGTCAGTTTGCCTCAGAGTTTGTTGGTCAGTGATTGACTGGTCGTTTGCCTCAGAGTTTGTTGGTCACTGATTGACTGGTCGTTTGCCTCAGAGTTTGTTGGTCACTGATTGACTGTCGTTTGTCTCAGAGTTTGTTAGTCAGTGACTGACTGGTCGTTTGCCTCAGAGTTTGTTGGTCACTGACTGACTGGGCGTTTGCTCAGAGTTTGTTGGTCACTAATTGACTGGTCGTTTGCCTCAGGGTTTGCTGGTCAGTGACTGACTGGTCAGTTTGCCCTCAGAGTTTGTTGGTCAGTGACTCACGCAGTGGAGAGGAGCGTCCAGCACAGGACGAAGGGCAGCAGTGGCCCGGAGGACGTCACTGCAGCCATGAGGAGAATCGCGCGGAGAAAACTGACCGGCGGACACACAGTCCACCACACTGGCTGACCAATAGCTGAGGGACTGCTGGCTGTTGACGTTGTCAGCAGACTGGAAAAAAAAAAATAGAGAAGTGGCCTGGGTACTTGTCCTGAGACATAGAAACACACACACACACACACACACACACACACACACACACACACACATACATACATACATACACACACTCACTCACGCGCAAGCTGGAGGGCGCGCGCGCGCGCGCGCGCGCACACACACACACACACACACACACACACACACACACAAGCACGGACACACACACACACACACACACACACACACACACACACACACACAACAAACACACACACACACACACACACACACACACACACACACACACACACACACACACACACACACACACACCACGCACGCACGCACGCACGCACGCACACGCACAGAGAGAGAGAGAGAGAGAGAGAGAGAGAGAGAGAGAGAGAGAGAGAGAGAGAGAGAGAGGCATAGCCTTAAAAACATGCACTCTTAGACACTACATTCACAAACACTCAAACGCTTGTGCGCGCGTATGTACGCTCACACACACACACACACACACACACACACACACACACACACACACACACACACACACACACACACGTTATCCCCAGAGTCCTATTCCTAATTGGGAACTTATCCCGGCAAGGTTTGATGATAAACAGACTTTTTTTGCAAAAGAATGTTAATAATTACGTCTTAGGTGCTATGGCCCAGCCACATATTGACGATAGTTATCCTGATCACTTAAAAGTGTATACAGACGGATCCCTATTAAATGGCAATGCTGGTTCCGGCTTTGTTATTCCTGCTTTGAAAGCAGATAAATCTTTTCATCTTGGAAAGGGGTTTTCTGTCTTTACGGCTGACCTGATAGCAATTCTAATGGCTCTGCATTATATTATTGACATTCCGCGTGATTTTTCTAGAATACTTTTTTGTGTTGATTCCATATCTGTTCTTCAAGCAATGGAATCTATTGCTGCCACTAATCGCGCCTAGATTATCACCGAACTAAAAATTCTGATCCATTTCTTTACATATAAAGGGATAACAGTGGACTTTTGCTGGATTCCGTGACACTGTGGGATTGTAGGAAATGAATGGGCAGACAGAACTGCCCGTATGGGATCCAAAAAACTCTTAAAATTCTGTCTATATCAAAATACCTTGGAGTCTTCAGGAAGCCTATGGACTCATAAAGAGTCTCTTTTGAGTCTTTTCATAACCTGTATAAAGATTCAGAACTCTTTAAAATACATGCACAAGATTATTCACTGTGTTGCTGTTCAAGAACTCAGAAATCTACTCGTCCATATAACTCGTCCATTTAAATTCGTAAACTGTATACAAAGACGTATGTTCATGTAAACAAATTTTGGAAACTGGAATCTCTCTTTTACAGGCTGAAAGTTAACGCTCTTCGTACAAAATTCCACAGAAATTTACAATGCGCTTGTGGAGCAGTCGACAGTTTCAATACTCTGCATTTTCTTTTTAATTGTTCCTATTTTAACTCATTTCTCTCCAACTTCCGACAAAAAGATTCCCTATGCATTTTCCAGAATCTTCACGCCTTTTTTACATTTGTAAATTCGTTGATGCTAAGCCCAGTTGGCTCGTTTGTGTAAGTATTTCCAGTTGTTTTTTTTTTAATGCTTTGTAATTTGTCTTTTAAATTGTTACATTTAGAACAGTATTTCCATTTCAATTGTCAAAGTCGCAAACGCACGCACGCGCACACACGCACGCACACACACACACACACACACACACACACACACACACACACACACACACACATTCGTACGTATGCCTATACTAGCATTTTGCAAACACTATTTCCGGTTCTCTCGTCCACTCATTTCTGCATTATTTTGTCTAATACCACTTAAAGTGAACAGACGTTAAATTGAAGAACTAAGTAATACACACACACACACACACACACACACACACACACACACACACACACACACACACACACACACAGACACGCGCGCGCGCGCGCGCGCGTACGTGCGCGCGCACACGAATACACACGCACATGGACACACACACACACACACACACACACACACACACACACACACACACCCAGAGAGAGAGAGAGAGAGAGAGAGAGGAGAGAGAGAGAGAGAGAGCAAAACGACCACGCCACAACGAAACTTTAACAAACATTAACAAACTCACCCCCTGTCCTAAGCGGCAACCGGTTTCTATCGAAGTTTCAAATACATCCACAGTAACAGGGGAACACCTGTTGACAGGAGCCCACCACCGACAATCTCTCCCACTCTGTCTGTCTGTCTCTCACAGTTACCCCCCTTTTCAAACCAGGCTGCCTTGAGCAGTAGAATAGGCGCGTGGGTAGCACACCCTCAATTAACACACCGAGGCAGCGAGTAAGTTTTCGTGTATATATAAAGACAGGCAAAACTAAAAGTGTTGCCAGTCTCTTGTGTCTGAGCGTGGTTGTGTTTGAAATGGGTTGTTTTTTTTTTTTTCCATCTTTATTTGGCAGAGAAAGATACAAGCTAAAAATAAATACAAGCTAAGTGGTTCAGACGGGTTCAAAAGAAAACAGGATGGGACTATATGGGAAAGACAAGGCGGCGTTAAGATAACGTCTAAAACATACTCCGTGAGAGCTGTCATCATGTTTGTTTTCATGGAGGTTCAAGACTCTGAAGAAGTGCGAGAAAGCAAATCAGGCTCATGATCGTAATTGAGGCGTGTGGCCTGTACGACCCACTAGCCATGAAGGCTTTGCACACGGCTCACAACTTTCCCTAACCCGGAACGCTCTTAGGTGGAGAAGTCATTGCGGACGTCCTACTTTTGGTTTTGACTGCCCTTCTTCTTCCCCTCTCCTACTTAACCTCCCTCTCCTCCTTCCCCTCCCCCTCCCCACAGTCTGTTTCTGGTTGGAAAGAGAGAGAGAGAGAGAGAGAGAGAGTGTGTGTGTGTGTGTGTGTGTGTGTGTGTGTGTTGTGTGTGTGTGTGTGTGTGTGTGTGTGTGTGTGCACGCGCGTGTACATGTGTGAGTGTGTGTATATGTGCGTATGTGCGTGTGTATGTGTGGGGGTGGGGGGGGGGGGGTGGGGAGGGGGGTATGTGTGTGTGTGCGTGTGTGCACGCTCGTGCGTGCGCGTGCTCGTACATGCGTGAGTGTGTGCATGTTTCCGTGCGTGTGTTTGTGCTTCGTGCGCGTTTCCCGTGCGTGAGTGTGCGTGCGTGCGTGATGTATGTGAGTGAGTGTGTGTCTGTATGTGAGTGTGTGTGTGTGTGTGTGTGTGTGTGTGTGTGTGGTGTGTGCGTGCGTGCGTGCGTGCGTGTGCGTGCGTGCGTGCGTGCGGTGTGTGTGTGTGTGTGTGTGTGTGTGTGTGTGTGTGTGTGGTGTGTGTGTGTGCGCGCGCGCGCGCGCGCGCATGCGTGCGTGTATGTGTGTATGTATATGTGTGTATATATGTTGAGTATGTATGTGAGTGCGCAAGTACACAGGCGCACGTGTGGTGGCGTGAACAATTTTTTTCAATAATTTTTTACGTTTCTCCCTTCCTCTATCCTACCTATCTGTGGTTGACTCAGACTCT
>JADBJO010016143.1:0-41417 GCA_016801955.1 Conus betulinus | reverse complement strand
CTTGGTGGTTTGTTTTGTCAATATTGCATTGGGCCTAGTTATTTTAACACTGTTTAAAATTTTGTCCATGGTGAACAGTGGGAAAAGACTCAAACTTGGATTAACTCCCTACTGAGGGCACATAAGAACCGTCTGGTCTAAAGCTTGGGCATGTGTCCTGGAGTTTGCAACTGCCTTCATAATCTGTACGTTGGGCAGGGGGTGGTGGGGTGGTTGGGTCTGTGGGGGTGTGCTCGCTCGGGTGGTGTTTTTTTTTGCGCCGTGGGCTCTGCAGGTCAATGAATACGGTCTGGTACACAGACCATGGGATGCTACTTTAAGGCTGTTATGAGTTGCAATCCTGCAGGGTCGTCCGATTTTACCTCCGTGTGCAGAGAGCAGTTATGTCCCTTGATATCTTAACTTGAGTGTCCTTGTGCGTGCCTTTACCCATCGTTAACACAGCGCAGGCCCCCAAGGGTGGTACAGGACTGCTCTAAAGGCAGGTGATCGACAGTGCCTTCTCTGGGGTCCTCCCCAGCACCCTCCGCGTGTTTCTTTGTCTTCTTGTTGAAGATTTCCGCCCTGCAGTCACATCACTTTTGCAGCTAAACCTGTTCTAAGGTTTCCTGATTGACCCAGAGGAAAACGCAAACTGGTTTCAGTTTCTAGTGGTTACCACGTTTCTTGAGACTGTGCATGTTTGTATTTATGCCTTATATTTTAATAGATTGTGCCCATGGTGAGTTAAAAATCTGTCAGAATGATTAATAACACTGTAGATTGTCTAAATGGTTTGTAGCTGGTGACTCTCATTAACTTTTGTGTGCTGAGACTAACCACATGCATGTACTTAATCTACCATCTGACAATTTGACTACTTTGAAGGAGTTATCTTTCTTCAGCTGATTAGCAGTTCCTCATTTGTCTAAATACCACCAATTAAAATCCACTTGAGGCCTGGATAAAAAACTAAGTGGAGACAATATAGTTAAAGGTAACACAACTATGTTAAAGTCTCCAGAGAGGTTGGTGAATATATTCGAGATATGCCTATGCAGCGCAGTTTCCATCATTTTTTACCTGAATAGTACGCCATAACGATTCTGCTACTGACCACCAAGAGTTGCCATGACATAATGTTTTCTACACCCTCACAACTTGATCAAATATCACAAGCAAGTAGAACTGGGCGAGATTGAAACTTGACCTATAATTCCATTCTCATTGTTTTAGATAAGGGATAATTGATTGTAGATTCCCCCTTTTCCATCTCAGAGCTTGATGCCCTACACACAGGCAGAACGAAATGTTACTACATCCGACCAAAGTGGGATTGGACAGCCACTGTAAAAACACAAAAAACATGGTACTAAGAAGAGAAAATTGTATGATGGCTGTGGAGAGGAGGCTACACCATCTCTGAACACTGCATATACATTCACCGTCAACAATTTAACAATCAAAGAAAAACTTTCAATTTTCTTTTGGTAACTAAGATTGTAAAGTTGCTCCTTCCAACACTGTGGCAAAACCTCAACCATTAGTTAAAAGAGAGGGTGAGATGAAGTGTAATAAGAAAAAAAAAAAAATCACTCCATTAGTTCATAGGGAATACTCCCACAGTCCTCCCCCATCAAAACATACCTCACAGCTCTGTTCATCTTTGGTGCTATGGTCAGCGGAAATGGCGACAGGCTAGGAAGGTGTGATTTTGATTCCCATCGCAGACATTTACTTGTCCCACACACACCAAGCCAAGGGGAGGCAATGGTCAGTGGCGTGTTTGAAGGGCTGACAGCTTGCAAGTTCCTTTCCCATCAGAGATGTTTTATTTGAAGATTTTTTTCTGTCCTGACCAACTTCTACCAACTCGAGCCCCAAGTGTGTTATGAGCTCAACTGGAAGACTGAAGAACCCACATATATTGGTTTCATCCACTAAGTGGATGCACCACTGAGAGTGTTGCTCAAAATGTCCCTGAGATGTATGCCTCTTGGGCCTGGTTTCCTGCTAGGATTCATAATTGAAGGAACGAGAGTCAGTTTCAGTCTTGTCATAATCTACGACCTGAGTGGATCTCCACATCCATCATCT
Source organism: Conus betulinus (assembly GCA_016801955.1). NCBI lineage: Eukaryota > Metazoa > Mollusca > Gastropoda > Neogastropoda > Conidae > Conus > Conus betulinus. The sequence goes on along the minus strand of JADBJO010016143.1, from coordinate 39,341 downwards.
CCATCATTTCTCATCATCATAAATTGGTTGCCATAAACCAAACTTTCAAACAAAAACTTATAAGATGAAAAAGTTACAAAAAACGAAATTCCTGCCATACTTTATGCTTTTTGCTCAATTTAGATGTTCATGCTCTAGCAGTTCATGACAAGGTGTTCAGTATCATCAAGTTCATGGAGACCGTTGTTGGATGGACATGTTGGTACACTTTAGTGGGGACCCTCATGCCTAAGCCACAGTTGTTTCAATAGTCATTGTCAGGAGGAGGCATGGCTGGTGACCGTGTCCCATGTGTTTTTTGGATCAGAAAGGAGAGTGGAATGTGAGCAGAAGTGCATGGGAAAGCTGCAATGAGATGCATGGAAATTATACCACATGAAAAAAAAGCAAAATTTTTTTTTAAGTGGATTATGTCATGTCAGAAGCAATCAAACAGTTCTTCTCATCACAAGGTTGAAAGCAAAACCTCTTGCCATTTAAAACTTGATAGTTTGTCTATAGCACATGCACACACATGGTTATAACTTTGGAAACTGCAATAACACAAATACTTTTTTGTTTGTGATTTACCTGTTCATTGAATCATACATTTGAATCATTCACATACTTCATTTTCAAAACAAAAAAAAAAAAAAAAACTCACTTGTGCATGCATTAACCAGCAACACCACACACACACATACACCCCACAAACACACGCAAAAAAAAAGTTTTGCATTTTTTAATTCAATAGATGCTGCTTGTTCATGAGAAAGCTTTATCATCAAACATAAGTATACTATGCTCTACTAAGACCAACAAACCAGTATCACGAAGATCAATATTATGGTGCCAACTCTGATGGACAAAGCTGCCCTTTCCCTAGATGCTACTTTATGCTTTAGTGATGATGATTTTGGGGGAGAAAAAAATGCAGTGCTGACATACTTGCATGTTACAACACATTTTTCTCTTCACTCTCCCTGCCTCGCACATTTGCCAAACCTAGGAACAGTGCAATGCTGATGATATTTTTCTCCCCTCTGCATAATTATAGTCTATTCTTTCTTAGACATAGCACACAGAATGGATTCTGTCATTCTGCTAGGTGAGGGGAGTGTGTATATGTGTGTGTGAGAGTGTGGTGTGTGTGTGTGTGTGTGTGTGTGTTGTGTGTGTAGTGTGTGTGTGTGTGTGAGGTGTTGTATGTATTTGTGTGTGGTGTGTGTGTGTGTGTGTGTGTGGTGTGTGCTGGTGTGGCATGTGTGCGTGCGTGCGTGCATGCGTGTGTTGTGTGTGGTGTGGTGTGTGGTGTGTGTACCATGTCCTTTAATCACTGAAAATAGCTCATTTTTCAATGCTAATAACATTTTCTTCAATTAGTAAAAAAGTGAAGTTTGTTGTATAACCTTTATAATCAATCATTTTAATCATTGAAACTAAACCCAATCTTTCATTCTTCTCCATAGGTAATAAGCTTGTCAATGGATCAGATGATGATTTTGATCCAGAAGAATGAATACAGTCACTGAGATGACAAGTCAATGTCTGACTGTGCCAATGACCCTAAATGGTACCTATGAATGTTTCAAACACTCTAAAATCACTATGACTGAATGAAAACTACCTATGCAAGAAAGTTCATCCAGCATAAGGAGCAAGCAGTGAAGCATATGCATGGATCTGACCACTGAAACACTCACGTTGAAATATGAATCTGAAAGTTTCACATAGGAAAATAGATGTATATTTTAAACCATATTTACACTGAAAAAAGACCTTTCTACTTTAGTAAGGCAGATTCATGAAGGACGAGTCAGACAAGAGACTTGCAATGTTCTAAAAATCAAAACAAAAAAACAGACTCAAAACACCCAACCATTGCAAAACTTAATCAATCCTTGACACAGTTCTTCCTAAAAACTAAGATCAAAACAAAATATATGCATGCTGAAATAGGACACTTTTTTGCATGCACCTTTAGAACCATTGTATCTCGACATTTAATGCACAGTACACGAAAACGAGGTATGTTTTAGATATTATTAAACAAATGTTTACATAGCATTTCTACACCAAGGGACAGGAATTGCATTGACTCCAAAGGTTTTTATGTGTGTTTTCTTTTTTTCCCATTCCTCTGCTCATTTGCCAAAATTTTCTCAAAGCGCAAGTTTATTTCAATGGAAGAAAACCATAAAAAACCTTAACAAAGATTTGCATTCATTCATTAATACACAGAGAAACAAATGTATCAAAATCAAAATGTTAGTAAATGTCTTTAGATTTTAAATTTTGAAAAACAAATCTGAAGAATCTGACCACAGAAAAGGGTTTGTAATTGTTGAAATAGTAACAATGGAAAAATTCCCAAAGGCGGGGCACTGAAACGCACACATCTGATATTAATTAAGGGGACTGAACTAGAATAAGTTAAAGATTTATACAGCAGTCCTCTTGAACTTCATACCCCTGACTCAAATCTTTTTTAGGAATTTGTTTAACATATAACAGATTTTTGTTAACACTGATTCTAAAAGTGAAAAAAAGACAGACAGAATCACAGACACAACAACAACAAAGAAAAAGATTGTGCGATATTTACAGCCAGCAAACATGAAACAAGAAACGTAAAAAACTTAAATATGCAGCTACATTAACAAGTAAAAGTTTCTATTTACACCAACCAGAAACATAACTTGTAAGCCAGCACAGTAAAAAGGAAAATTATGTAAAGAACAGAGGAATTGCAATAAGATTGATAACATGGGCCATTGTTCAAATGCTGCCCCCCACATTTCACATTGAATGCCGCTCGTATCTACATGCCATGAAAGAGTTCTTCCTGAACTCAACCAATCCTCTCTACAACTTGAATGTTTTGTTCTTTTCTTCATCCACTTCTCCCTCTCTCTCTCTGTCACACACATACACACACACACACACCCACACCCACACACACGCACACACACATATACAAAGAGAGATTATATGAGTGTATTATATAGAGAGAGAGAGAGAGAGAGAGAGAGAGAGAGAGAGAGAGAGATAGATAGATAGATAGATAGAAAACAGACAGACAGATAGATAGATAAGTATAGATATAATCTGTATTTACTGATATATAGATAGATAATATAGATATTGAAAGAAAATACACCCAAAAGGTGCGGGTATGACCCAGAGAGAAGTATTTCCTTCCTCAACTGCTTGAAATCCACCAAGTAACTTTACATGATTTTCCTGTCTCCTTTACTTTTTTTTCAAGCAAAATATTTGGACATTTTACAAACATTTTGTGTTGCTGCTGCCATATATTACACATAAATCTATATTTTGTGTTATTTACAATGTACTTACAAAAATATGTACAGATTTGGGGAAAAAAATTTGATTCAAAAACCTGCTATATACAAAGTACTAATAGAAATTATGTTTTTTAGAATATACAAAAACAAAAAATACTGAACACTCACAGTGACTCTCAAAGTCACCATTTAAAACATGTATAATTCATAAAAACTCCTCAAATATAATTCATGTTAAGTTCTCCAATATTAATGTCTTTTTTCACTCCACTCCCCTAACTCAGATACACTGAAAATGGTGTTTTTCACAAAGCAGTAATTTGCTGCAACAAATGTCTCAGCTTCCAAAAAGCCAACAACACAATAATCCAAACACATAGGACAGCTGCAATCATCTTATGCAAATCAACAAACACATACACTAATGTGATTAACTGAGCTATGCAAGGAGACACATTGGGTACACTCTCTCCATGAACATACTCATAATGTAATTCACTGAGTGATGAAAAGAGACACACTGGGAACAATCTTTTCCCGAACATATTCTCCTGACATGATTCACTGAGTGATGAAAGGAGACACATTGGGATACACTCTTCCCGAACATATTCTCCTAATGCGATTCACTGAGCTATGGAAGGAGACACATTGGGAATACACTCTTCCCGACATATTCTCCTAATGCGATTCACTGAGCTATGAAAGGAGACACATTGGGAACACACTTCTTCCGAACATATTCTCCTAATGCGATTCACTGAGCTATGGAAGGGAGACATATTTGGAACACTCTCTCCTCTCCCCATATTCTCCTAATGTGATTCACCAAGCTATGGGAGAGACATATGGGAACACTCTCTCCCCGAACATATTCTCCTAATGTGATTCACTGAGCTATGGAAGGAGACATATTGGGAACACCCTCTCCCCGAACATATTCTCCTAATGTGATTCACCAAGCTATGGAAGGATACATATTGTGAACACACTCTCCCTGAACATATTCTCCTAATGTGATTCACTAAGCTATCGAAGGAGACATATTGGGAACATGCTCTTCCTGAACATATTCTCCTAATGTGATTCACTGAGCTATGGATAGAGACATATTGGGAACAATCTCTTCCCGAACATATTCTCCTAATTTGATTCATCAAGCTATGGATGGAGACATACTGGGAACAATCTCTTCCTGAACATATTCTCCTAATGTGATTCATCAAGCTATGGTAGGAGACATATTAGGAACCTACTCTCTTCCTGAACATATTTTTCAAGTGTGATTGACTGAGCTATGGAAGGAGACGTATTGGGAACACTCTCTTCCCGAACATATTCTGCTAATGTGATTCACTGAGTGATGAAAAAGGAGATACATTGGGAACATTCTCTTCCTGAACATATTCTCCTAATGTGATTCACTAAGCTATGAAAGAAAGACATCTTGGGACACTCTCTTCTCGAACATATTCTCCTAATGTGATTCACTAAGTCATGGAAGGAAACATATTGGGAACCTCTTTCCCCCAAATATTCTCCAAATGTGATTCATTCAGCATGAAAGGATACATATTTGCGAACACTCTCTTCCTGAACATATTCTCCAATTGTAATTCACTGAATTATGGAAAGAGACATATTGGGAACACTCTCTCCCCTAGGTATTATCCTGATATGATTCATTAAGCTATGGAAGGAGACATATTGGGAACACTCTCTTTCCAAACATACTCTCCAAGTGTGATTCACTTAACTGGAAACGAGACCTATTGAAAACACACTTTCGCCAAAATATATTCTCCTAATGTGATTCACTGAGCTATGAAGGGAGACACATTGGGACAGTCTCTTCTTGAGCATATTCTCCTAATGTGATTCATTAAGCTGTGAAAGGACACATGTTGGGAACTCTTTCCCTAAACATTTTCTCCGAATGTGATTCATAAAGCTATGGAAATAGACATACTGGGAACACTCCCTCTCCAAACATATTCTCCTAATACGATTAACTGAGCTATGGAAGGAGACAAACTGGGGACGCTCTCTCCCCGAACATATTCACAAAGTGTTTCTTAAGCAGTAGACAATCTCAGCCTGTACAAGGATATGATATATTGCGTTCTTTCTCACCTTCATGATACTTTCAATGAACTAAATTTAACTTTCAAAATTTCGAACAGACATAAAAGCAGGAAATCAGTATGACCAAGTGTCCAAATAAACAATTCATAACATAGAAAAAAGCCTATCAACTCAGAATGTCAAAGGTATTAAAGACCTTTCACATATTAAAAAAAAAAAACATGGTTCAAAACTTCTTTTCATATGGAATAAACACAAGCTATTCCTAAAACTGCTTATTTTGGTGTTGCTTTGTGAAAGTTCACATCTAAGTCATTGAGCCAATTGATCACACTCATAGCTTAACCTCGAATATCAGAAAGCTATCCACGTCAAACAGCGAAAGTGTTCTTTGCATCACAAAGTACACAAAACTATATATATGATAAAAAAGGACAAACTAAGTACTTAGCATAAAATACGAATATTTCATATCAAAATGAAAGCATGTTTACAAGAGAGAACAAAAAAAAATTACATTTGCACGAGACTGACTAAAAACTTCTATTCCTTCTCTTCCATATATTTGTTCATGCAGAACACACGGCATAAGACAATACAAAAAAACAAAAAACAAACAATATTGCACTAACCAACAGACCTTTATCTGTGAACTCTACAGTGTGCGTATGTGTTTTGGTTTATGAGTGTTTTGTGTACTAAGTGTGGGTGTGTGAGCATGAGAGAGAGAGAGACAGAGAGAAAGGGACTCTGTGTGTGTGTATGTGTGTGTGTGTGTGTGTGTGTGTGTGTGTGTGTGTGTGTGTGTGTGTAAGTGTGTATGTGTGTGTGTGTGTTGATAAGTGACAGACTGAAAAAAAAAAAAAAAAGCAAAGAGACTGTTTGTAATGACACATTTGCATATGATACATGCATCATCAAACTCACAACTCACCAAGAGAAAAGCAAGCGTCAAACCATAACAGGCCATGTTTGACAAATGTACAATACACAGTCATATGATTTAAGCCACAAAGGCCGGCAGCACCTCAGTTATATCCTGACGGCAGACAGGGCAGCGTTTGTCAGGCAGGCGACTGGTGCACTCGGCGCAGGAGAAGACGTGTCCGCAGGGCAGGAAGATCATGCGCGGCTTGTCGGACATGCAGATCTTGCACACCAAAGGCTGATGACTGTTCTCCTCATTCCTGGGTCTGGCATCACGGGCTCCATCAACTGTGAGCAGAGATGTGCCAAAAGTGAGTGCAAATTTGAGAGCATAAGCTAACTCCACGTTCTGCTGTGTAGAAAGGATATATCAACCTTTTCAACACATCATGCAACTACACTTGCAATGGGCGCCTCACTGTTTCACCATATGTTACAAGAATTATTGTAATAAACAAGTCGGCTTGGACATGTGATTTCAATTAATTTGGCAATTTTGAACTAAAAAAAAAAAGACGAAACTTGCAACTTTTCTTTATAAAGTGTAAAGTCTTATCCACTTTGTTTTGTGGCTGTCCAAAAAAAGAATAACTAAAAGCAACACAACAGCAACAAAAGACCAAATCAGGTGTCCCAGAAAAATGCGCTGTGGCTACAGTATTCACTTGTGCTGATAGTGCTAAAATGCTATCTTGCAGATTATGTCACTCTAAATGCCATTACATTTCAATCTTGACACTTTTATCAGGTGGCCTGTTCAAGTCTGACGCTAATTCCATCTGCTGAAGATCTCAAATCAAGTGTGCAGAGTGGAGGCCTTGTGGACAATGTATTTGCAAGCAAGCAATCCCACATTCCAGGCTTGATTCTTGCACTCGGTGCTATTATTGTTGTTGTTTTTGTTTGCTGGTGATAGTAGTGTTTTTCTTTTCTCAGTGGTGATCCAAATGTTGATTTTCCAAATGCGACAAACCAAAGAGCTGTATGCAACATGTGCTTAGCCCAGGTAAATGAAACCACAGCACCATAGGATGACACAGGCACATCTACAATGAAAATTTCTTTGATGGGGAAACAAAGATACACATAGAAAAAAAAAGTTTTCCAGTGCTAGGGTGACAAGTTCTACAAGATGCTGGTGACAACTGTACCTGTAAACTTTTCATGATGAAATTCACTTCCTTTCACTTGTGTGAAGTTACTTTAATACATTTCTTTCTAAATTTTGTATGATAAAATCAATTTCATTTTATTTGTGCAACATTTGTGTTAATACATTTCTGTCTGCATCTGCATCTTGGAACAAATACAGTATATTAATGATTGAAAGAGATGAATGGATCACAAAGCAGGTGACTCTTAATACAAAGGTAAAAGACAAAAAGAAAGACGGTGGATAAACAGGTTAACCAACTGATCACAGATTCTACATTAACAAAACAAAGGATTCCAATCTAGTGTGGCTAAATCCCACTACAGGCTTTACTCCCATTGAAAAAAAAAACTATCTCTCTCTCTCTCTCTCTCTCTCTCTCTCACACACACACACACACACACACACACACACACACACACACACACACACAGTGTCAAGTTTCTGCAGGATTTAATATTACATAAATGAACACAGCCCAGGCCAGTTTGTCTTACATGAACAGATTGTCATATTACAAAGTGTCTGGTTCAGATCACTAAGCACAACATCACTTCACCAATACCAGACCAACTATAACCACCTACCCTGAGGCCCAGGTGCCAGGACAGCCCTGTGCTGGTGGTCTGCTCTCAGTCGCTGCACTTGCTGCATCAGGGATTGGATCTGCTGGTCCTGCCACCCTCAGCTGCTGTTCTTTCTCCCTCAGCTGTTCATCTTTTTCACTCAGCTGTTCATCTTTTTCACTCAGCTGTTCATCACTCAGCTGTTCATCTTTTTCACTCAGCTGTTCATCTTTTTCACTCAGCTGTTCATCTTTTTCATTCAGCTGTTCATCTTTTTCACTCAGCTGTTCATCTTTTTCATTCAGCTGTTGATCTTTTCCACTCAGCTGTTGATAACTTTCATTCAACTGTTCATTCAGCTGATTGACAGTCTGGAAAAAAAAAAAAACCAAACAAAAGTAATGAAAAGAAAACCGTTTGCATAGTGCTTCATGACCAGTTTCTGAAAAAAAAAGTTATTAAAACTTTCCTGTCTTTTCTCTATGTTTGCGACAGGCAGAGGATATCAAAAATAGGACCCAAAATTAGAATAATGCACCACAGTGGCACATAAGCAGACTATAAAAGGTTAAACCTGTTGTCCCTACCTTATACAAACCTTGACTGTGAAGTCTTGAAAATCTTTGTACTGATCAACATCTCTGCTACACTATCTTATGGGAACACCAATGATTGCCAGAGAAACCTCCAGCACGAGCAGTCCACTGGACCTTTGATTCCTATGTACAGTGTTTCCATACCAATTCTATAAATATTGCCAAAGCTATACAGGAAAAAAAAAAAATAATAACTACAGGAAAACAAGCGCAGGTTGATAATTCTTCAATCAGTATGAAAATGACTTGACACAGATTTGTCAATTAGAGAAAAATAGGAGGGGGTGGTGCGTTCAAATTTAAGAACCTTCACCACCAACATTCTCCAATGAAACCTTCAAATCAACATAGAAAACATAGTTTTGATGCCTAGTCTATCAAATGTATTCAGTTCTTTTTTTTTTCTTTTTCAAGCTGTCTGTCTGTCTGTCTCTCACTCTCTCTCTCTCTCTCTCTCACACACACACACACACACACACACAGAACATACTAAAATTAGGCAACTGATCTTTATTTCTTTTTAACCAAAGGTCTACAAACACAATCTTATAACGTAAATCTTTCGAACTCATTCAACTCCAGGCATGAAACAACAACCTTTGCTTCCTTTGTAGACCACATACAAGTTTTTCTTGTACTAATGCGCACTTCCAGTTTGGTTTACCTTGATTTTTGTATGGCTTGTTTTCTAAGCACGCTTTACAGATGGCTGATATGTGAACACTGAGCATTGTCTAGCTGATCAAGTCCACTGTTTTGTTTTTTTTCCAATATATTTTCACTGAACTTTCATTTTTGGTCATACAAGTCAACAGAACAGCATAAAATGGTACTCCTATAGCAGAAGAAATACCAGATGTTTTAATAAGTCATAACAGTTAAAAACAAAGCAAATACAGATAGTTTCAAGATGGAAAGGGGGAGGGGGTGGGGTGGGGGGGGGGGGACAATGAACACTTTGAACATTCATCAGAAAGTGATTCTGAAATTCTGAAACAAAATTTTTTTTTTTTAATGTGTGCATATAAGTTTGTGTATATACTTATGCGTCTTTCTGATGTTTTTGTTTGTTTGTTTGTTTTGTTTTTAATTTAATTGGATAGTGTGATATCTGTATCATACTTTTTGTACTTGAGCTCAGTATCTGAAATAGGAAAAAGAAAAAATTGTTGTTGCTCTGTTACTACCTGGGGGCTTTGATACGTACAAAGGGAAACTTTTAATCTTCTATTTTTCTATTAAATAAAACATTTTTGTAGTAAAAAAGTAAGATTTTGGTAAGTTTTATTCACTGTGTTGAAGGGTTGTTGTTAGTTTTACATATTTCGATGAGAGAATGAATGAGATGTTTATGTCCTGTTTTCGTTGTTGCTGGTCTGTGAATATTGAACAGAGAACAAGTGTTGGATATTTACTGATCAGCAACAGTACTGATGATAGTGTCTGCAAGGGAGTTAAATCAAGGTTTTTATCATTTCTTCTGAGAGAATGTTAAAGAAACTGAAGTGACACATTCACGATAGTGATGTAAGTGAACTATTTACTGCCACCTAATTTGTGCTGTGAGGAAAAACAATTTGAGAATTATGTTTACTCCCACCATCAGTAATAAATTATCTACAGATGTTTTTATAAAAACAAACAAAAAAATGGTTGGATATAAATAACTATTCATAATCATCAAATTTTTCTTTAGAGTAATGAAGATGATGATGTTTTATATAACTGACAGATGTCGACTGTTACGTGAATATGTTTGCGACTTCGATGGATAAAAAAGAACCTTAAAATTAACATTATTTCCAGTTGACTGACCATCATTGGGGTGACAGCAAGTGTAAAACGTAAACATGACAAAATGTGTTCAGTAGTAAGGATACTCACCTATTTTCAAGATCAGTGAAAGTATCATGCTATTACAGTGTAAAACTCGACACAGTTTTATTTGAATTGTCCTATGTCAAGTGTATATAGTTTGGATCGCATGCTTCAGTGATGACAACCAGAAAAATACCTTGCTCACAAATATCTTTACCCATGTTTTGTCTTAGACCCCATCACCCTTAACCCTTCTTCATGGATTAAAAAAAAAGAACTCTATGTATTCTATATATTTAAGATTAGAGTAAGTAAGAATTCATTCTTTTCCCTAAAATATTTCTTTTCTTACTAAGATTTTTCACTGATACTTGTGCAATTAAAGAGTAAATTATATTCCCTATCCCTTCAAAGCTGGCTGTGCTAGCATCCTCACCAAGAATACAATGATGCACATCCCTTTTTTAAGCATTGCTGTTAAAGCTGTAATTTGCTCATTTTTCATTCCTCTTTATGGTTTGTCCTTCTGCACCTTTATTACATCTTTAATTGTGTCTTTTGACACAACAGTGTATCAAATTGTATGAATGTGAATAGGAGGATGGGAAAATACTTCGATTTGCATTACAAATATTACTAGTACTTTAAAATAGCGAGGGTTTTAGCCCTTTAAATAATGAAATTATGTATGTGGTCTATGTGTGATTTGTGTTTTACGACCACTTATTCAACATCACTTGTAAGCCTTCATATAATTAAATGGTGACCATCTTGTCACACAGTGGTCTGCATGTCACATGACCTGCAAATGTTCTAGCTACCAGTCAGTCACACAGCCACTTCCTGCAGTTAGTTACAAATAAGAATAACATATATTTGATTGGTAATTAGTGCGTCATACTGATTTCACTGTAACACAGAATTTTGAATCAGTACTTCCTTGTCATACTTTGGTGACAGCGATTTCGGGGTTGAACCTGACTTGATCATAATGTGAATGGTACTTTTTGTTTTGGGCTTGTAGCGCATTTGTCTTACATAACTTTTTTTTTTTGGTAACATTTATTTTGGGTGTGTTTCATGTTTTTACACACATTAGAAGTAATGGTGAGGGTGGTTTGAGAAGGAAGTCTGTTTCAGCCCACATAACACAGTGTAATGAGCACATGACACGGTGTAATGTCACCTTGGTGTTATTTTCTCTCTGTGTGTGCCTTCCTGACCAACCCCATGGTGCCAGTAACAACTTGAGAATTCCCATAGTTCTTCCTAACAATTGCGGAGAATTTTAAGGTTATCGTGATTCATGTAGCCTGACATATATATCAAAGTTTATCAAATAAAAGAGACAGAGATGACACCCAAAGATAAAGTTCACACAATCTAGTTTCTAGTTCTATTCTTTTATGTGTAAAATCCACTTCATCCTTGATAGAAACAAGACATGTAAATGTTGTCTTTATGGGCAAGAGGTAAAAAAAAAATCATCTTTTCTAATTTTCTAATTGTGATCAGCCATCCCTCTACCCCACCACCCCCTCCAACACCAAAGATAGTGACATCCTCAGATTGATAAAGAAGAGCCCTCAGAATCTAAACTCTTTTGCACAATGTAATCTCAGCAGCAGTTCACCAAGCCATGTGAACTCAAAACATAAACAAAAGAAAGGTGAACAATTCAAAGTTCACCCTGGTATACTTGTACACATAAGATACAACAGAGTGCTTCTACAGTAGTTACTTTCATATAAAGCTTGTGTGCTGTTTGCATGAAATTTTGGACATCCTGATCCACATATATGGACACAGTGTTAAAACATTGTGCTTGTAACATTCATACATGCACAGATGTTTGAACAGACTGAGTTATCCATCTCTGAACTGAAGCCAAACAAGAAGTTCTCGGCAATGAGTTTAAAACAAAAACATCTTTTACTCAGATTCAGCAAGATTCAGGATGATTAATAAGCCTTTTTTATTGGTCAATATCTCTGTACGTACTTCCAGCTAATTCTGGATTTCTACGATTTAACTAAGAAATACCCCCCCTCCCCTACATTTTCCTCATGTGAATGAACAGCATTATAATATTCTAGACAACAAAACTTAACTTTCCATTTCTAAAAAAAGACTGTAAACCAATTAAAACAGTTATGGTAAAAACAAAAACATATATATAGACACCTCCAGTGAATCTACTACCGTGATGTATGTTTGAGCACTTTAGATTGAATCCTGAAATTTGTTTCGAATTATAATGCTCAACTTCAGATCTGTACCACATATCTTTGACCTCCCCTGATTACTTGCTAAAAAAAAAAAAAAAAAATTAAAAAGGTGTTAACATTGATGCTTCAGTGTATGCTACTGTGTATGATGTGAAAAAGAAATTTGTATATTAAGGTGTTACCAAAAGATGTGTGTTGTCCTACTTTGTCGTAAGACTCCAATTGATAAAATTTCTGTTGTTGCTGTTCTCAGCCGCCAACTTCTACACAGCTGACTCACTCTTGCATTAAAATTAATATATCAATACCTTCTGTCAAAAGAAATGATTAATTGTAGTAATAAGTATTAGTGAAGATTTATATGCTCCCCCATCTCTGATGCTCTCAGGGCACGTACAAAATGCATGTACAAATAAACAGACTATTTGATGTTGAAACACCCTTCTGCTGTCATTCTCACCACACATCAATAGCACACAATGACACATCACAATCTTCTCTCTCCCTATCCACCTCCCCACCTGTTTCCATCCCGAACTGCTACCTCCCTCAACACCTACTCATCAACATCTACGCAGACATGTGCGCACATACACACATGCCTAAACATGCACGCACAGAAGCATGGACACTCACATAAACCTACATCATAAGGCAATCAGAGTCACTCTCACAATGTGGCAGTTGTGAAATCAACGAGCTGCAGTTCTTAGCTTTATTAGCAATAAAATAACATCATAAGATATAATGGCCACATTTTGCGTACAGCCCATTTACATAAATAAACGTGTACTGTGTAGCTGTTCTTATTTCTGCAGCTAATACCTTGACCGACATTGAATATAAGGAAGGAAGTTGTGCTCAGTTAAATTCTGAAGAGAAGTCGGTTCTGATAGATGCGTGAACACAATAAGTTTTCCAACTCTAAACATAAAGAGAGAAGAGGTTCTACATTCTGGAACATATTTTTCCTACAGAACCAATTACAATTTTATGCAGAAAAAAGATACATGATCAAGAATGGAGTACAATACAATAAAATCTATGACATAGTACACACCTGCTCTTTTTCCTCAAAACACCCTCTGCAAATGTGAGTCTTTCTGCTGCAGCTGTGTGTCTTGTCTTTCTGCTGCAGCTGTGTGTCTTTCTGCTGCAGCTGTGAACCTTGCTCCAGGACCACCTGTTGCTGCTTGTAGATGGTGATGTGGTTCTCTTGCAGATCATGTGCCTTCAAGGAAGCCTTCAGGATTGCCTCATTAGGATAGCGGCCTGTGCAGCAGAAGCAGCACTTTAATACACATAGGTCTGCTCCGTAAACAGACCTAGCATCATTTCACTTGTGAAGATCACTGCTCAAAACAGTAAACATAATGAAAACCTGTGCACAAAATTTTTCATGTACTGTATTCTGCCTGTAATGTATTCAATGAGTGAAAAAAAAAGGATATTTTCAAACTCAAATTTCACAACAATCATGCTTCAATACAAACAAGGATTTGGTGACTTGGCAATTCCTCAACTTTGAGCCCACCATAGTTATTTTCATTGCACTGATCTTCATAAACTATATACAAATCAAACACAATGTGAAGGCTTTTAATTCATTTTAACTCTACAAAAGGCATTGTGTTTTTGGTCATAAAGTACTTGAATAGACATCCTTCCCTCTGACTTCACATTCATAGTTCTGAAACTAAACCCTGAAAGAAAACAAATAAAGTCTAATCTCAAATAAAAAAAGAATGATATAGATTATCTTTGCCATGACTGCACTGGCTAAATTCATGATCTTTATGGCCTAGCCGACCACAGGGGTCCATATCAGGGCTGTCACAACTGTGTTGGAACAATTTATGTACAATCTGTAGAAACTACAGAAAAACATGTGATATGTTTTTCTTCTTATGCCTGTCTTCAAAAGCTGGGTTCACACTGACTTCATAAAAACATATTTTGAAAACTTTTAAAGAGAAGCTTATCTATAATTACAGAGGTGCCAAAGCCTGGTTAGAAGTATTTCTTTGTTCACAATAACTGTAATAACAGTTGAAGTCACATGATTATACATATTTTGTATGAACACACATGTCACATTTAAACACACATTTCAAATGAAAAAAGTAACAAATCATTTAGATAAATTCATAGTCAAACAACAAAAACAACTTAATTCATAATCAAACAAACAATCAAAACCAACTGACACTTGTGTAGAAAAAAAAAACAAACAAACTGACACTTACTCATTTCCATAGTTATTCATTTCCTTGCTGTTTATACTTTACAAAAAAAAAAACCATTGATCAACACACCACCAGTACTAATATGACCAAACATCTAAAACATTTAACCTAACTTGTTTCAATATCAGTCAAGCCAGAAATACTTTTATGAAGATGGAATTCCTATGGACTGTCCAAACTCACTAGTTTGACAGAAAAACTTGACGATAGCGTGTTGGATTTGCAGGAGGGGTGTACCCACATGCAAAGGCCGCCTTGACTGCTTTCATGTCCAGGACTGGGGACCCTGGCACCTCTCCCACTATCCCATCACTGCTGCTGATGTCCCCTGTCCATCACAAAGAAATGTTTTACTAGCACACAAGACGCACCGAAAAGAAAATCATAGAAAAATTATATGTGACAAGGGAGAAAAAGAGTATAGAGGAAAGTCCTCCTACATCACTTCCTCAGCTTCAAATCTGAATTTTATCACTAATGGAATTTCTACAAACATATACTATACTTAAGCCCACTGTTAAGATAGCCACATTCCATCTTCTGGTGTAATGTTCAAACAAGGTACCAGTGTGTATGCTGGTTTTTTTTTGTTGGTTTTTTTTGTTGTTGTTTTTTGGTGTGTTTTTTTGCTGTCCCAACCTCTGCGCCACCTCAGAGGCAGTGCACCCATGCCACTCAATCCGACACCCCCCCATCCACAGCCACAGCCTGGTCGGCCTCGCTGCAGCCCCCGCACCGGCAATCCACAGGGAGCAGTCAATGTCAAGTTGTCAAGAGGCAACCCCACCGGAGGAGACACTGCACTGCTGCCGAGTCACTTCGGTGGTGTTTCAGTGGCGCCTGTTCTGATCTAACATACGCAGGACACCACCTACTAAGCCCCCTACTGACGACAATAATTGCTTAGTCGCGGAGCCGGCGTGAGTGAGCTCTCCCTCCGGAGGGCGCCACCACGTCCGTCCAACGACAGCCCCCATGGACTCACCGATACCGATGACCCCGACGGAACCAAACCAAGGCCACAGACGTGGAGAGGACATCGAATTGAGGTCACCATGAGAGCTGGGCATGAAGGGCCACAGAATTTGAGACCTTTTTTTTTTTTTTCTTAATGCTGATCAAAGAGATGAGATGATTAAGATGATGCTATGGATTTCCATTTTGGTCTGAGACTACATTTCAGGGCTGTACTCTACGCTTCCTTTCATAATATATCCCGGCGTCACCAGGCGAGAGATACAGGCTCCTGCAGTGCTGGTCAGGAAATCTGAGCAACACTCTCAGAAACACATCCATTAAGTGGATGAAACTCGACTGTGTGGTCCCAGTCTTCCCTACTGAGTCCGCAGCAAACTCAGAATAAGAATACTTAATGCATACATTCATTTGTGTCACTTCGTTTAAAATCTCATCCAAAGGACTTCCTGGGGATTTAAATCTGTTCAGGTGTCGACTTCGAAGAGAAAATATCCAGGGGCTCAGTGTTTCAGCAGTGGATTAAGCCTTGGACCTTTGCATAACTACAAGAGTGCTTTATTCACTAAACTAACCAGGCACGAACAGTAAGTTCAAAATAAACTTCTTATTGTTTTGACAGAAAGTCCTATACATGTATGTGTGACTTTTTGCAACTGTCAAATGACCCATTTATCTATGCATACTGATTTTCATATTTGGAAGGCATCTAATAAAAATTAAGAGCCAGAACAGAAAAGACTGTTCTTTCAATTTCATAAGACAAAAAGAAAAGACATTGGTTAACTGCATGTCAGTTTTACCTGAATTTATGAAGCATATGAAACAAATCTTTTGCAACGCAATTTATAACTGGAATAATGAAACACTAATGTTTAAGACAATTTGACCCATTTTAACAGCTATGTAAGAGGCAGAAAACATCTAATCATGCATAGTTAATATACATCACTTGGCTTTCATGTTAAATCAGAATAAAGAGTATCCTTTTTTTTTTTTGAATTGAAATTCTACTTAAAGACAATAATAAATCACTTACCCGCATTCAATTCCTCTGGATACAGTACTTCTGCTAACACCTGGCAATAAAAAAGGAAACCCATCAGTTAACTCTTTTGAATTCATTTACTCAGTATAACAAGAATGCATTTCTAAGTTATGTTGCTAATAAAATATTCATCAACATTTGTGAATCTGTAAAATGAAAGCACATGTAAACACACATGCACGCACGCACACACGCATCCATGCATGCACACACAACACACACACACACACACACACACACACACACACACACACACACACACACTCACTAACACACTGTCATATACTTGCAGAACTATAACACACACACACACACACAAAAAAAGACACACACACACACACACACACACACACACACAACACACACACACACACACACACACACACACTTACTGTCACGTACTTGCATAACTATGATATGTTTACACTGTTTATTCTTTATGTCAATCATACAAACATGTCAGTAGGCATTATTAAGTGCTTTAAACATTATGACATGTACACACACACACACACAGAGACACACACACGCATGTATGCACACCCACCCAAAGAGAGAGACAGAGAGAGAGAGGGGTGGAGAGAGAGGCGAGAGAGAGATAGAGAGAGGGAGAGAGAGAGAGAGAGAGAGAGAGAGAGAGAGAGAGAGAGAGAGATCCCTTTCAGCAAAATATAATTTTACAAAGGCACCAAGTCTCAAAGATCCACAATGAAACATAAATCATTAGACCACCTCGCGGTGCCAAAATCATACCAATCACAAATGGACTGTTTTGTTCCTAATTTACTGTTGACAGATAATGAAGAAAAAAATCATTCTTTCAACAACGACATGATGAAATAGAATGGGTGCACAATTGACTGATTTCTTAAGACAAAATTTCAATTCATCAAAATTGAATTTGGTAAAAAGAATACAACCAGAGGTCTGCAACAAACTTTATTTTCATATTGTTCTGGAAGAATTAGCAATAAGTACAAAACCAAAAAAATTTAATTTTTTTTTTTTTTTTTTTATTTTCAAATCTAAATCAGATCAGAATGGATAAAATGAATTGATGATGAATTGGCAAACCTCCCTTTACAAAAGACCAAACACCCAAAACATACCTGTAGACTAGCAGCCTGGTCAACTAAACTCCTGGCCCTTGTGGTTGATGACATGGAGACAGGTGGGAGACACAGTGGCCATGAGTTTTCCACACATCAGCATCTTCACTCCCAGTCATACAGCCCCACTCCACAGCTGTAGCACTTCACCTTATCACTGCACCCTACACACACCATCATTGTCACAGTGACAATCATCACTTCCTTGTCACAAGCTTTGCATCACCGCATCTTACACACACCATCATTATCACAGTGATAATAATCTTTTCTAACATCAGTTATGTTACTTCACCTTTATTACTGTAATCATCATGACACTGACAGTAATGACAAAAATCAGTCACTCTCCCCACTCTCCAGTCTCCATCTTTACCTTGTAACAGCTATATATTCATTGATCATAACACCATTATTATGATCATCATTATTTATATCATTTCTTTCTGCCATTCATCAAGCTACATATATTGGTGCAGCTGTAGAAGCATCGAGACTTACATTGTCTCTGCAGCAGCCTGCATAGCACCATCATTCCATTCACTCTGTGACCTCTCCGCTTAAGTACTGACGACCAGTGTTTTGCTAATTTGGTTGATTTCTAGTGGGTTTCCAAGTCGAGCTGTCCTTCACATTTTAACAATTAGTTGCGCACCGCAGTTTTCATAGGCCAGATATAAATGTTACCATCTCCGTTCTCATAAAAGTACACCACCTAGAACTTGAACTTCTTTCTTCTTCATTTCACTCAGAGGACAGAAACCTCAGTGGCACTGACGAAAGTTGCTGTATGGTTGAGGCCCTCCAGTGATCCATACAACTTTTCCCCCCATCATCGGTGTGTTGGCAGGCCAGATCTCTGTCCATAGCTTTTCAAACTTACAACAATGATGCAAGTTAATTCCAAACTAAGTCAACATAATTAGCTGTACAAAGTAAGTAATTCTTCTGCTGCTAAACTGAAGAAATTCACACATCATAGGTCCACCAGCCTTTCAAGTGAGTGGACTTCACCACACCCAGAAGCGTGTTCAATAGGCATTATGAGAAGGATCTGGTGCAAGTTGCTGACGAGGGGTGTCCAGGCAATGTTGCCAGCTGTCCTCACGGGCAAAGGCTGGTTCACCTGTGGGCTGGTGGTGTTCCTGTCAGATTCTGGTTTCAGCGGACAGTTTCTGGTAGGGCTATGTTGAGTCATCGCAGATGATTCATTCATACAAATGAATTAATTCACACTCTGTGCTAGCAGGTCAATCCATCTCTTTTACTCGATCGCCGTTTCTAACGTCAACTCTATCCCGTTCTAATGTTCAACGTCCATCCCCGGTTTCATCAAATACCGCGCTTAATAATCATACATGTCTTGAGATTAGATCTTTGATCTAAATAAACGAATGAACCATCAAAGGCCGGTACAAGTGTAGGCCTAGTGTTTGCTGTTTGTGTTGATCGTTGCAAATGACGTCTGTTTCCGGCGGTATAGATGCTGCCCTTCAGACGTTCACAAAGTAGGATCTTGGCACTGCACTGACGTTTCAACAACAGCTGTGGGATTAGCTCATAGCCGACGACTACGTCAAGGGACATAATTTCCCTCCACCAAGTTATACCAAGTATAATTCGATTCTTTCTTATGAATTAATGAAGCACTATGCTAGTTGCCTAAACTGATGGGAGGGTTTCAACGGAAAGCTGAAGACTAGGCTGACTGTCAACGCCGAACGTCTGTCGGTGTCGGTTGGACTGGATAACACACGGTTACCACTGACAAGCGGTCTGTGACCCCCAAAACACTAGCCTGGCACTAACACTGACAGCACAAGCAAAATGGATGAACGGGCCCGACTAAGCTGTTCGGCGCACTGGTATAAAGTTTGAACCTCCTGAATCATTCGATGGCACTGCACTGCAGCAAATTGGCCCAGTGTGTAACAATGGTTCCTTCGCAACAGAAACCGGTTCAGGTGTTAACATAAAAATCCATGATGAACGAGTCAGCGGTCTTTTTACAATGTAGTGGGCATCGCCGACGATATTATGAAAACACTGAACATTGATAGCTCGATTATCGAGCTCGATGCACTTGCAAGCCAAATTCGATAGTTACTACTTCAGCGCTCGGAAAAATACGGTCGTCGTCGCGTGGGCTAAGTTTAATAAGCGAACACAAACCGGTGAAGCAAATTGAATCACGTATTCAAAAACTTGTACGAACGATCGCTGCTTAAGAGTGTGTGAATAACGGTTCGCCAAAAAATGATAAGCGCAGAATCCTACAATTGGAGTACTTGATGATACTCCAAGCCAAAGCTGATTTAACAACACTTGATATCAGCATGCCAGGCCGAAGAACGAAAAGAATTGTCAACGCTTCATTGGAAAGGAGATACTGCAATCAATATAATGAACTAACAGTCAAAGACAAAAGAAAGAAATCTCGCTAAAATCAGAGCAAGAAAAATCGTGTGGCTTAGTACCGTGGAAGGACGTTTGCACTACTTCAAATCCCGATATGACGAGATTAAGGCTGTCCAGCTGTATTTTGCTGCGTCAAAAACGGGTCCAATCATCCCTTCCGCTCGACATAAACAGTCCATGAACTGGTCAGAAGAAGATCTCTACACTTTCATCTACAGACGAAGAAGAAATTTAGGGTTTAGGACAATGTTTTTTCATCTCCATTTGATACCTGACTGCTGATCGCAGAAATGAAAAAACCCCACCCCACATTTTCAAGGTTGGACCACATGTGCACTATTCTGTTCATCAGTTGTTGGATGAAACCATGGGCTGATTCTCAATCGACTGACTGACAGTAAAGGTCACACAAACAACTGAAAGTTTCCAGGCAACACCGAAACTTACAACTGCAAGCACACAGCTATGCTACAAAGACTGCAAGCACAGTAACACTACAAAAACAGAGAAATATAAATCGAAATTCCTTACAATCCTGAGAGGCCCCAACCAACTCCCCTCCCTTCTCATTCAGGCATGGCAGCTGTGTGAAACTGGCCCTTGTCTCACATGTTGACCAAAATCAATTCCAGTCCCTGATTTCCAGACTTCAAGTGAATTTTTCTAATTTCTTTTCTTTTTCCAAGAATACCTGGGCAAGCTGGACAACCACCACATACAACCTCACTCTGAAAACCTGATGCCAAACCAGTGTGTTTTATTTATAATCCATCCCTGGAAATGCCCATGTGCTCATCCTCCTCTTGCCAAAGTGTCTAAAAATGAGATGGACCCACAATGCTGAAGAAGGATAGGCATTTCTTCTTCCAGTTCACCCGTCACAGAGCCCACCACCCACTGGTGTTCTGGAGTTTTTTTGTAACAAAACTAATGGATCCCATTCTCTCCTTTTTTTTGTAGACCCTGACACAACAGAACAAGTCAGTTCAACATGAAGTCCAACCATGGCTTCAGTTCATGAGAGAGCCTTGCAAAACTGGCAACCTCCAAAGTTTTTTTTTCAAAACACTGGATGCCCTCTGAAGTGGTGTTTTGGCAAATACCCTTGTTGCCAAGAGTCCACCACTACACTACATTTATCACTACAAGTACAATGGACATTACTGTTTCAACAGACTTCTGTTTGGCATTTGTTCCGCCAGCAAAATCTTTTCAACAAATTACTTCCTTCAAACGATCCTGGCTTGAAGTGATATGGATGACTCATTGCTTGCCATGGATGATAAACATTGGCTGATATGCTGGGTTCATGCTAAGGATCAAACTTCCCCGAATGATCAAACATCTTTAAGAAGTCCCGTAAATGGCTACAGCCTACAGGAGGCAGAAGACCCTCACTCTCAGTGAGAAGTGTGAATTAAAAAAAAAAAAAAAAAATCCGCCACCCACCTGGCCACTATCATAGATACCTTCTGCATGCTTCTGCCAAGATCCTGCAAACTAGATGCCATCCATTTTTCTTTTTCAAAGGACCAATGCCCCATCCAGTTTTCCTTGATCACCAATCCTTGCACACACATATTACAAAACTTCAGTGTTTCCCGGTGATCATGACAAACCAGGTGGCCAAGTTAATGCCCCATCTTGCCAGCATCCCACAAACCTGCTGCTCTTATCTCTTCTTACACAAGACAATCACTGTAGTGGACATGGAAATGGCTCTCCAACAAGTGAAAAACCTTCTGGTCTCAAACACCACATGGTCCAGCCCCCACTACAGCACAGAGACAGAAACCCGCCTTCATGCCCATTGATGATTCGAACAGAGGGTCTTGGTGCACCTTTTTGTACTTAACAAAATGACAAGACACTATGTCCTGTGTGTGCTACACTGGTGTCTCTTTTTTTCTGATGCAAAACACAATCACTGCGTATCATAGAAAAAGAAGTCCTTGCAGTCACATGGGCTGTGAATGGCTATGCAAATACATCCTTGGACTTGGTTTCACAGTTGAGACTGACCACTAGCCTCTAGTTCCCCTCTTGTCCACCACAGAAAATGCCAAATGCCTCCAACATTTCACTTTTTCCAAATTCGACTCATGAATGCGATTTCACCCAAACATTGTGCTTGTTAAAGGAAAAATTAAACCTCAGCAGATGTTCTGTCTGGTCACGTTCACCACGCTCAGCTCTCGTTCTCATCAAGTCAGGATCCAGAAAAGGAAGATATCAAACCTCATCAAATAGTGCTGAACTACTGGCAAAAGGCCACGACAGAACTACTGACGGACAGCCTTCCAGCCAGCCTTAAAAAGAAGAGCCAGCTGCAAAGAAATCAAGAGAAGATTCTTCAAAAAAGCATCAGCCCTGAAAACAGGCTCAAATAAGACAGCTACATCAAATGGATGGAACACTACATCAATGGATCGGTCCACTACTCTAGCATAAGTCATGAATGTATGCCAACTACCCAGACGATTCCCACCGAAGCATAGCACTGACCCCTCCTCAAAGCGAACTTGTCCATCAAAGATGACACTTCATCATAGATGATCTTTTGATATTTGGATGAAAAGAGATGAGACCTGAAATATTCAACCGCATTCAGATGAAGAGCACCGTCTTCTTAAAAATTGTCTTTGTAATGCCAGCTACTTCTTTAGCTTCATTTCTCAGTCTGGTGGGCCCCTCATATCCTCCAGAAGATACTGAAGACCGTGTGTGAAAAAATGTGTGTGACAGATCTGAAGGGACCGTCTCGTTCATTGTGGTTAGAGAATACTATATAATTACGTCTTGATGGCCCGAAATTGGCATCGACCTTGCCCAGACAGCAAAGCAAACAAGCAAAACAAAAAATCATCCACAAAAGAAAAGAGCATTTCCTGAGGGATCATGAGGTTCATCGCCTAACTGTTGTTGAAAAGCGGGCTCTGACAAAAGTAACCTCGAGTTGTTTGTTCTCAAACACGGCAAGCTCTAACCACTCCACGAAGTCCTCAAAGTAATGGAAGGTCCAGAATAGCCGATATAGAGCAGAAAATTCGGAGACCGTATATCACGCAGGAAAAGCAAAGGACTCATACAATGGGGTTCTTTCTGAACAGGGTAAGGGGTTCCACTGGCAAATATAAACTCCCCTAGTGCACTCCTCTTGATGGCGGCAGACATCAAAGTCTAAAACATCCCCAATTTGGTTCCCTACCAAATCCTACTGTCCTCCAAGACCGTCCCAAAAAATGTTATGTGATACTGTGACTTTTCACACTCGATCAGACAGAAAAAGACGGAGTGTGAAAAATACAGAACTCCAACAATGCTCACCAACTCTCAGATCCATCTTCTGGTGTGCACATAGATCGAATTCAGACACACTCTCAAACCTGGTGACCCTGTCTTTCATTAAGGAACATGGAGAAAGAAATCCGGAACAACTTGGAGCCACACCTAAATCACTACCGTTCTTTGTCAATCGTCCAGAGGGACATTGGGCCCTCAAACCACATCGCACGACACGTGGTCGCGGAGCCTTTTTAGGCCGTCCTATTGATGGTGCAGGCTTAGTGTGCCCAAGGAACAACTTGCAGGAATGAATTGCCTGAGGTATTGTGGGAATCATGCCTACAATCACCGTTCACCTTCTTACCCGTTTTTCTTCACCTCAAAAAGTCCTACCCCAACGAATCGGCAACCGTACCTCCAGTTCCAAAGTCTGCATCACCAGATATCACATAGATCTCCAACTCCAGACATCACCCACAACCACCAGATGGGCAAAAAAAACCACTCAAGGAAACCACAGCAGCTTGATTAGTGAAAAAAAAATAGAAAAAAAAAAAAACAAAACAACGGAAAAAAATCGACATTCACGCCAGTCGATGTTTGTGCTATGCAGTGATGAGGAAGAACTAAGGCCATAAGACAATGTTCCGTGAGTTTCGATCTGTTTCATATTTTAATAACTTGATATTTAATTGTGGGAGCGATTTTAGAGCATTTTATGCAAAGAGATACATGGCAATATATAATCAATGATCATCGGCAAATAATCATTGACAACAAAAAAAAGAAAGGTCGCGGGGCTGGACTGTTGGACGCGCTAAATGTGGGGAGTAACACAGTGAGCCCACCTGGGGGAATTGCTACGAAATTTGGTGGGGGTTAGTCGAATGCAGTTAAAGGAACATGATAAAGTGCAGACAAACAGTGAGGACATGCAACAAATATGGACAAAACGTGAATCATATAATATGGAAGATAATGAACTTCCATAAAGTGAAGCCGACATTTTAGGATAATAAACTATGACTAACATAAGAATCAACAAACTGGTGTTCATCTGATGAACAAATACCATTGGTCACTGTTAGTCACTCGCATACAAAGGGCCCAAGGGGGAGTATCGCATGTAGGATGAAGTGTCTCATGACGACGAAACTACATCAAGGATCAAGCGAAGACAGTAATGTTCCACATAGGGTGTATTACATTGTTCTTATGAGAATTAAACCCCCAAGACAGATGGGAGATTTTCACAGTTAATACGTTAAAAGAAACTATCTGCAACGCGCTATACATCTCTTTGTAGTGTCTACAAAACCGGATAACAACAACACCTGGCATAGCATTCCTTGACGCCCAGCGAGCAGCGAGCCATGACGGGAAACATGATTCCCCCAGTTGTTGAAAGAGAGTTTAGCAGCCGGTGCTTAGTTTGTCATGAGGTGAGTTTCATTTCTACATGTAGACTTTATTCAACACCCCTCAATGATGGATGCCTTGATTGTCTCTGGCTGTATGCCTACTATACTGCAGGGTGTCATTCGAGTGCGTAGGATGAGCCAGAAAGACGCGTGAGGATTGTTTTGCTGCATTTTTCTCCACAGTCTCATTTTTCACTGTTTGTAAGCCACGCTAGTCAACTTGTCGGTTAGAGCTGTGACGAAACAGCAGGGCTTGCAAGGTTGGTTGACATGATGTCAGTGATTCGGACTTTACAAATACTTGCTTTTAGAAACTGTTGCAAGACCTTGTAAAATATGCATACACAGCCACTTCTCAAGGTGGAGGAAATTCCATGATGGCCAAACTTGCTTTTCAATTTTTCACTGACAAGAATCGCGGTCACTTGGTGCTTCTTGAGCTTGTTCCACTCAATTAACTTTGAGTAAATAGTCTACTGTCAAAAGCCCTTTTTTCCCCCATGGAACGGCAAAGAGGGACAACTGATGTATGGAAGATTTGGGAAATGGTCTGTAGCCGAAGAGAAGAAGCTGCTGCGGTCAGCCGGATGGTTTTCCCCTTCTGAACTCTGCACACTTCTGCAGCAGTTTTTTAAAATTTTCTCTCTTGATTTAGTTGCATTCATTTGAGGCATTGGAGCTTGAGGCGGGTAAATACCAAATACATACTTCTATGGCTTGCTGCTTACAGTTACACTTGGCAATACAGAGGTGAGGACTGTATGGCATGAGCAGCCCCAGCATCTGTTTTGGAGACTGGGTGCGCTTCTTTGATGGTGACAATCCTTTAAAAATGATACCATGTGATGACATGTTAATTGATCTCTCCTTATAGACCTAAAGTCCAAAATTGTTGAATCGCCTGGGCACATCACTCCTGTCTGAACAAGCCATCGAAGATCAGGCCGAACTTGCCCAACTGACCAAGTTCCTGCCGTGCTGTACAATCCTCGAGTTGAGTGTACTTTTCTAAAATGTGATTGGGCATATGTTATTCGCAGCCTCTAGAGTGTGTGATTGAGTTATTTGCCCAGCCTGCATCTATATGACCGTCCTTTCAAATATTTTACTCGCAAACTTGTACCATGCAGGGCAGAGCAGCCATGCGTTACAAGTGTACTAGAGTGTACTAGGTAGGCTGACAGAGGTGGGTGGGGTGAAGATCTGGCTGGCAAGTAACTTGTTTGTGTTTTCATTAAAAATATGTGACTTCTTTACCAAATCGTGTAACATTCTAACAATGGATTTTTGCACACATTTTAGGGCCAGCCTTGGAAGGAACACAGTCTGTCTTCTTCCATCTGAAAATCCACATCTGATTTTTGTTTTCAGAATCACTTGAGTGTCTTTTGCTGCCTGTTTGTTGTTTCAAATGTGTATACACCAGTCTTATACACTTCTCTTGGTTTTTTGTGAAATGTTTCGCACACATCAAAATTCCAGGGGACGAAAGGGCATGTGGAGATATATGTTTTTTATTGCACATCACCTGGTTGATGTTCAACTGAGAATCGGGCTTACAGTTACGCAATAAACACACACATCACATCCTGCTGCTCCCTCCTAAAATGAACCCTTCCTCTGCCCATGGGTCTGGTACTTGGTGGTTACTAATGGGGTCTCCCCCGTGGCCCCGGTTGGGTGAATTTGAAAGCAAAAGCAATAACAGGCCAAACAAGTGGTCATAATTCCCCGATTTGGGCTTTGAAGGGACGGATGTTGTGTGGGCATGGGTGTCTAAAGCTAGCCTCGCCTTCAATGAGGCATTTTGATTTGTCATGGGTTGTTACTCTGATGAACCACACTCATTTTGCGAGTTCTGGGTTCTGGTGATCTTTATCGTCAGTTTGTTTGATCATGTTCATGTGATTCTTGTGAAAAGCACACCATGCTAGACCCTCCCTCCCTGCCTCATCATTATCTGCATTGTCACACTTTCATCATAATCAGACGCAAGTCTTTAACAAAAATAGTCAAAGGGAATCACCATGGTCCTGTTTTCTTTGCTTTCAGTTTGTGTCTTGCAAACTGGTTTTTTTTCTTTCTGGGCTTCGAAACATATGTTTCAAAATTTTTCTAGAACTTTTGTCAGGAAGTCTTTTTTTTTTTGGTGCTGGTAAATTTGTCATCCTTGCGCACCAATCCTAATCCAAGTGCCGGATTCATCCAGCTTTTCGACTGCTTGCATCAGTTAGGCTTGTCAGTTGCCACGTGGGCCACTGAAGACAAAGCCACCAATGCGGTCTTTAAATCAAGTGAATTCTTGGGAAACAGATCTGACCAGCATCCCAATCGATTCGCTACATTTTTTTCAAAGGTTATATTCGCCAGGCTTACACAGGTTTTTTGGTTGTTGTTATTTTTTTAGTGAGCAATGGTTATGAACTTCTGACACACCATGTAATGCACTTTTTATCTTAATAGGTACTGGGCGAAGCGTTTGCTCATGCATTGATGTTACTAGTTGTTTCCAAGTCCAAACTGTCTTTCACAGTTCAGCAGTACTGTTGCCCCCACGAGTTTTGCTGAGGGATTTTAGTATTTTACCCACGTTTGTGGTGAGTTAGAAGATTTATTTTAACAAAATTTTTGAGGGATGCTTGTTTTTTAGACTGATGTATTTTTAAAGGGGGTTGGAGTTGTAAAGAATGACCCATTGTGACTTCGTTGACTTCAAACGCCGCCGTGACAGCCCTGATATGGGCCCCTTGCGCTCTGCGGGTCGGCTGGGACCTTTAATAACCAATATTACCTTACCTTCATAGGCCAGAAGGTTTACACACACACACCCAATCACACAACACACACCCACAAGCACACACACATTACACACAATACAAAACTAACCACACAAACATGTACAAAA
Organism: Conus betulinus; assembly: GCA_016801955.1. NCBI lineage: Eukaryota > Metazoa > Mollusca > Gastropoda > Neogastropoda > Conidae > Conus > Conus betulinus. The sequence goes on along the minus strand of JADBJO010016143.1, from coordinate 11,274 downwards.
GGCCACCTATACAGCAGCATTAGATCCACAGGCATATACACCACACACACACCACACACACACACACACACACACACACCCCATTTTGTGCACCAGGTTGTTGGAGGGGAACATGGAAAAGGGAAGGGAGAAGGTATTTTTGGTCACTAAGAAGGCAAATGAAAAATAAAGAAGGATAAGAACAAAAATCATTACCTTACCACTGTAGAAAAAATCCAGCAGCGCCATGGCAACTACAGCTGGGAAAAGATTTTTGACACATTTTAGGCCAGCCCTGGAAGGAACCCCAGTTACTGCTTCTTCTTCTGAACTGCACATATTTGATTCTCATTTTCAGAATCACTGATGTGCTTTGCGTGCCTGTTGTTTTTCAAAATACAACCACAGTCTTATACACTTCTCTTGGTTTATGTGAAATATTTCCACACATCAAAGCCCATGCCCCTGAAAGGGCATGATGGAGAGGTGTTTTTATGCACAACACCCTGGTTGATGTCCATATGAGAATCAGGACAGTTCCCACAAATAAACAACACACATCCTGACATCCTGCTGCTCCCTCCTGAAAAATGAAACCCTCCTCTGCCATGTCTGGTACTTGGTGGTGGTATGCTGATGGGGGGGATAGGGGAAAAGTTGGGCGATGGGGTTTGGGAAAAGTCTGAAGGCGGTGGTTCGCCTGCGTGGGAAATGGCAAAACAAGGGGTCATAATTCCCCGATTTGGGCTTTTGAACGGATGCGTGATGGTGTTGTTTGATTGCAAGACAACTGAATGAATGAGTGCGGGATTTGTCATGCGCTGTCATTCTGATGAACTTTCACATCTTGGGTTCTGGTGATGTCCATCTTCATCTTGTTGATCATGTTCATGTGATTTCTGGGGAAAAAGGTCGGAACACGCCGCACCCTCCCCTGCTGTCTGAATTTCTGTAGGATGTGGTGATTGTTCTGGTGTCATACTGCTTGCAGTCTTTGTATTACTAGGTGAAGAAATGGCAGAGAGAGGAATTTCCATCAAACTTGAGATATAAGCCTGCGTTTTCTGTTCTGTCAAACTCGCGACTCTTGTAGTGGTATCCTCGTCAGAATCTGGGGGATTCAATAGCCGGGCATCTTTGGGCTAATAACTCTGTGTACAGAACCCAGCGGCATTGCATTTCTCCATATCACCTTTACAGTTGTATGGTGGAATATCTCAGTACTCCAATCAGAAGAAACGAACGGCACAAGACTGGCAGACCACCTCATCCTTTAAAACAAACAATCTGCAGTACGTTCGAAGTTGAGAGCTCACTGCGTCTCGCTTTGAAACAAAATTTGATGGTTCCAGAGAAAACGCATCACTTGGCACAGGCCCACTGTCCAAAGGTAGGACAGTATTTGCATCGCCTTGGAATACATTTCCCTCTCCTATATTTGTTATTTACTAAAAGAAAAATATTTGCTTACAAAATCCATCTGAACACAACACGAGTCCAATTCTACTCGAAAGGATTGTGGAAATGTGGGGTTGGTTTAGGCAATCCCGCCATTTTGGTTAGTTTTTCAACCTGTGACCTTATGGAGTTCAAGGAAAGGGGACGTAACGCAGCGACTACTGTGACGCTGAGTTTTGACCTCAATTTGGGCTCAGTGATTCCTAATAATAAAATATCAGACATCAAAGGCGCGCGCGCCCCATCAGACACACAAAGGCGCGCGCGCACACAACACCCACACACACACACACACGGGGCACACGCACGCACGCACGTGTTGAATATGCTCTTGGATACACGCACATACGCGCGCTCTCTCTCTGTATCTGTCTCTGTCTCTCTGGTCTCTCTCTCTCTCTCTCCTTCACTCTCTCCTCACTCTCTCAGCTCTCTCTCTCTCTCGTTCTTGGTGGTGGCTTTTTATTGTTTATTTGGCTGGTTTGATTTGTTTGTTTGGCTATGCTGATTGTTTAATCATGTTTCTAATGTGCCTAGTTTGTATAGCTTCTCTCGCTAGAACAAATTAACGCAGCGCAAGGTGTGAAAAAATGGCTAACTAAGCCCATTCTTTTTTACTGTTATAAAATAATCATTTCTCCATTGGTATTTGTCCATGTCTGTCCGTGTCTTCTGTGTGTTCTGTCTGTCTGTCCTGTCGTCTGTCTGCCTCTCTTCCCTCTCCTCTCGGACTCACCTCCTCTCCCTCTCTCTATATCCTCTATCTCTCACACACTCGCGTCCCCCCATCTCACATCCTCCGCCCTTCCACACGCGTGGGTGCCACTCGTACTCCAACACCTACTCCCAGCTCACTTGAATCCTCCCCCCTCCATCAGCCCATCCCCCCTCGTCTCTCCTTCCAGGCGAGAGTCCAAGCACGCTCTCCAAGTCTCATCTTCTTCTCTCTCCTTCCCTCTCCCTCCTAATCCTCCCCTCTCTCACGACACACAACACATCACACATCCTGTCCACTGACCCCACATACACACAAGTTACACACACAACGTTAAGACACTCGCCCTGAGTGGAAGGTGAACTCCTCGCCTGTTTTTATTCAATAATATACTCCTTTCGAAGTACAGGCGCAGCAAGCAAGTTTTGATCATGGAGGGTTGATATCAGTGCGCAGGCATACACTTCGGTTCTGGGTGCAATCAGCAAGCTGACAGCTTCTGGAAGCTACTTGCAGCAACATCTCCTGGTAAAATCAGAACAAGCCTCATTTGCGAGTTATGAAGTCTGCATGTTTTAGGAAACGTCCAGTGGGCTTATGCCCCGCATGGACTGGCTCGGAGAGCCGTCGTTTTAGCAAAGTGTGATTGAAATCAGTGCGCAGACAAACGTCGTGTGTTGGATGCGTACTCTTTACGCCCACTATGCAATTTTTGTGTGTCCTTCGTTTACGATTCTTGTTTAGTAATACTTAGTTGGCCGACACATGTTGACTTGTAACCAGGGCGAGTGTGTAGTGAATTGGTAGCTACAGAGTGTCTGTGTGGTGGTGCTTGGTGTGAAGCGGGTGAGGGTGTAGCTGTGTTAGTATACTAGCAAGCGAAATATAAGAGAAGACTACCATGCACGTGTTTCGCACATAGGAGTGTGTTGTTCGGAGTGTGTCTCTGTGTTGTGTGTTGTGATGTGTTGTGAAGTGTGGGGGGGGTTTGGCACTCCCGAGTGTGTGATTGTGTGTTTTACCGTGTGTGTGTGGAGTGCTGATACAGTGGAGAGTATTCGAGAGAGATGTGTTGAGAGAGAGATTGTAGTGTTGGTGTGCTGGAAAACCCTGTGTGTTTGTGTGCTGAAGGAATAAATGTGTGTAAGGTGCATAGCGAGTCTTGCCCGATTGTCTGTAGAGTTGGTCATCCCTTATGTGGCTCTGATGCTAGCCTCTATGTAGAACGCCATTATCGTGAAGTCTATGAATAAGCGTTGTTATCTGCTCCCTCTACGTGTCTGTGGATCGCCAAAATGGCACAAGTCAGGGCTCCTCCTCGCTGCGTCAGTGGTTGATTCTATTTCCCTCCCCGCTTTACTTCAGCTAGGACATTGAACGCCCGCCTTCAACTAGCGCTTCTGATGAAGCGATCCCGAGCCGGGAGGACAATTACAATGTTCTCTACTCTCTTACTCGTGGCCGCGTACCTTACAGACGTAAACAACAACTGCGCTGTCATACTCATAAAAATAACGATCTTGCATGTCACATTCTGAACCATAAGAGATTCTACTGAAATCCAGTTAGAAGAAACTTTCGCAATGGATTGACACGACAATGTGATGAGACAAGCCATTCCTTGCGGTTTGTTAGACTACACCTACTCCTCCGTAAGGTATCTACAAAAAGGCAGGTGGGTTAGGGCCAAAGACAGAAAAATACAAATCACAATCGCACACGTCACACACACCCACACCACACCAAACTCGACACACACACAGCACACCAGCTACACACACACCACTACATCACACCACGACTCACATACACAAATCACAACACAGAAATGGCTGAAACCAATATTTGCAGAGTGTCCGCAGCCGAGACAAACATTTGCAGGAGATACAGAAGTCCTTGCCACACAGCCTAACTCATAAGCGGAAAAAAAATCGAATAATTATTCCTTCAGTGTGTGAGACCACCCAAACGACTCCCACCAGAGTGTTAGGAACAAGCAGAAGAGATACTCTACTTCGCGATAAGACATAGGCCGTAACCCTAGGAATCCTATCCCAGGCTGACCACCTTGTACTTCGGACTGAGACTAGGGTCCCTTCATACCTAGTTTAAGAATCTTCACGGAGATGAATAGGTCTTCGCCCTTCAACTATTCGCACAATCTTTGTCATTCACTTAACTACAAACAGCATGCCGAAGTCAATTGGCAAGATATCATTCATAAAAACAACCAGATCAGGGGGTTTGTGTCTTCATGTGGGCCTATTCTTATGAAGTCAGTGGGATAATTTTTTTTTTTGTAAACGCCTGTCATCAGAACTCGGCTTACATACTACGCATTGCACGACGAACACGTCGTTAATGGTTTATTTGTACCTTGAGAAAAGCTCAGATGCTAGTCAAGGACCTAAGGGAATGCAGGAGAAATTATTGCCATTCCACAACCTGTCATACGATAACCCAAGAATTGCTTGCTTACACAATAAACTAAATGCGGTCCACAAATACGGAGCTACCTGGTTAATCATCAGCGGTAAAAGACCGACCGTTAATCGCGGAAGCTTGATAAGTCAAACGCTCGTAGCGAACAGTCAGAAAGAAAGATTAATCGGCTGTGCCATGATCCCCAGCTCGTCGAGACTCGCCTCTCCTTAGCAGATTCAGCGCCTGGACGACGTTCTCCGATACTGCCTGACGGCCAGTGCGCCACTCGTCTGCCATGTAGTCCTCCGTTCCGCCCTAATTCGCTCTTTCTCCTTGACTTTTGATTAACAATTCCCGTACCTGGCCTGATCGCTAAGGGGATCTGGTTCTGCCTGCAAGTTCTTCTTGCACGCTCAGAGACAAAACGAGTCTTAGCGACGTTTGGTTGGCGTTGTGGGATTGCGTCTCTCGTTCGGGGGCTGGATCCATAGTCGCTTCCGAATGCTGTTCCACTCCAGACTGAAGTTCATCCTCTTCTTCTTGTCTCTCTTAGCTTTTCTTCTTGTCTCTTCAGCTCGATTTGTTTTTGCTTGCAACTTCGCATAATAGATATATTCAAAACACCTAGTATACTATTAACTAAAACAAGTAGCTTCTGATTTACGGGCAATCTTTCCAGCATTCTTAACTCCCGATGCGCTGACGTGAATCTCTGTCGGTGTCGAACAAAATGTTAGCATCTCGTCCCAGTTTTTCCTTCACATTACGGGTTCCAGCCTCGATATACCTCAACCGCGGGTAATGGCTATGCGTGACGCTGTCGAGGTGATACCCTTTTTTCTTTTGTTTCAAAAATTCCTCAGTCATTAATTCCTAAACGACCACTCTCCCCCCCCGTCGACCCTGGCTCCCCCCTCCCCTCCCCGGTCCTTTGGCCATTTCATCGCGTCTGCAGTCATGTCTTTATGCTCCCGCTTCCCTCCCACCCCACACACCCCGTCCAGATCGCAGCCCTCCCCACTTCTCCCCCCCGGGGCACCCCACAACCCCTTCCCGCACCTCCTCCCTCTTAACTACACCCCTCAAATAGTACGTCGTCTAACGGACGCGAGGGTGTGTAACGATTTTAAGTTCTCGAAGTCCTCCATTTTCCGTTTTCCCTCCCCTTTTTTTCCGCTTCACCTTCTTTCCTCCTTCTTCCCCTTCTCCTCTGGCGATATTGCTCTGACCTTTTTTCTCTCTTTTTTCCTTTCTTCCGCGCTTACTTGCGCCCTAGGTGTCCCTTCGCGGTTCTCACGGACTGCTGTGTCTGTCAGTTTTGCGTTGATGCATCTGCCTGGGTACTCTGGTTCATTCTGGTCTGATGATGTGGCTATGCTCGTATTGCTCGGACGAAGAAATAAGACAGTTTATTCTACATGCATCTGTACAATGGGGAAAACTGTTCCCCCCCTCGCTGTGTGTATAAGTGTATATACACGTCGCAGAAGTAATCACAATAAAATTTTCCGTGCTTCCCCACTTCTTAGTTCTCCTTTGCTCTATTTTGAAATTATTACCCTCCGCTCTCTGCTCTCTCCTCCCTCCCTGCGTCTCTCCTTTCTTATCACACTCCTCCTCTCTCCTCCCCCTCTCTCTCTCTGGCTCCCCCCCTCATCCTCTCTCTGCCCCCCCCCTCCCCCCGCCGCCCCCTCCCCTTACCACCACCCTCCGCCTCTCGTCTCACCCCCAGTCCATGATAAATGCGCTTCACGTCTCCACTCACATCCATTGAAAAAATTCAATATATCAACAAGACCTTCTACCCTGAATACCAACAAAAACAACAACGACGGACGACGACGATTACGTAGATAAGGATGATGATAGATTGATGATGATGATTAGCCCGTGAACAATTTATTTCTATAATACTAATACACACCTTAACACTGATACTGATATACTATACTATCGCCATGAAATAAAAACAAACAATTGATAAGAGAACAGCATAAGAACAAAGGTGATAAACCTACTATACACTTAGTAACAACAATAACGACAATGTATGACAGCGATTGCAGTTGAAATAGGAGGTTGTAGTCGGCAGCTGAGACGCGGAACAGAGAATCTAGCTTCCGCACGACCAATTGCTTGCAGTCAGCAAGTCGTGGCTGGGTTATACCAGATGGACGACGCTGCTGAGTTTTCAACGTGAGACACCAAAAACAAACAACATTTGCTTGTGGTGTGATCATCTTGGAGCTGCTCTCCAACACATGTCCCCTCATAATCTCGTGTCGCCTACATCTTTGTTCTTGTTTTTTGTTTGAACGGTGGGCCGATAGTTGGATAGAGTGCATGGACCTAGTTTGCCTATGTCTTGGGAGGAATAGGGGACAAGAGAGGCAGGCTGGTGGGGGTCACAGCTGGAAGCAGTGCGAGCGTTCGCTGTGGCTTGCACTAATATAGATAATATATTTTTTTCTTTTCTTTCTTTCTTTGGTTTTTTGCTTATTGTTCATTCAATTGTGTACTTTATGTGTATAGTGATTGTAAAACAGAACTAGGGCATTTATCGACTCGGGCGGTGTAGGCCTGCCCACTGCTTGCCTACTGTTGCTGCAGCTGCGCTGCAACAACTACTACGAGAAAAGAAAAAGAGCGAGGAACAGGACGGGAAGCAGGATGAGGAGGAGCAGAGGATGAAGAAGATAGGTGGTGACGGTGGTGATGATGCGTTAAGAAGAAGCAAGAAGAAGAAGAAAGAAAGAATAGAAAAGGAATTAGTCCTTGAATCCAAGCGACTTTGGTTGCTCCCAGCACACTGAATAACATTGGAAACTGCCAGCCCGGGCGAGTCTGGGTATGACTCACCCAGGGCTACAGGGAAATTCGGAATGAGCTTGGGCTGGAACAGCCCGGGCGACACTTCGGATGGTAAAGGGAAAAAAACAACGGAAGGAAGGACAAAAAGAAGGAAGGGACTGGAAGAAACGTGATGTTGGAGATCCTTTTCCTAATTCTTTTATCCTCCCCCACCCAGACCCCACCCCTTCCCCCCCCACACCTTCTTACCTCCCCTCTCCTCTGTCCTCCTATATATACAAGTAGTCACTATATATAGTATATGTATATAGATATTTTTTTTCCCTCCTGTGTTGTTTATTATAATACTTTCTTTTAAACGAATTCATTTAAACAACAAACTTAAATAGCATATGACGAATCAGTTGTTTTTTTTTTGTTTGTTAATTCATGTTTTTAATTACTACCCCGATTCCAAATATATCCTGTCATAAAGCAGGATATACAGACCGTGATTGCGGTCCTAAAAATGTACTGTTCAAACACGGTTCCCCGGGGAGATTTCAGTAGTTACCATATAATCCCTCTTTGGTTCAAAGAATGAGTTTTCAGCACCAGCGTTGCTTCTAGCGGCTCCTTTGTTTCATAAAGTAATCATTATCCTTTTAAAGTGAACGACAGCAATTAAGCCGCATGATGATACCGTCTGACGATTTCTAATGTTGAATGAAAAGATCAGTGGGGGACGCGACAGCGAGTGTGTCAACGAAGGTTTCTCGAATTATTTATGATAATGGTGGATATTTGAATGATGAATGAAGTTTTTTCGGGTAAACAAAAAAAAACATTACTAATATAAAAAATAACAGACTGGATGAATGAACTCTGAAAATCGTTCAAACATCGTTTGAAAAAAAATAATCTATGGTAGCCTAGAATCCTTTAGTCGTTGATTCTAACCAAAGAATTTTATTCATTCTCTCTCTCCTCCTCAGTCTCAGGTCGTTCCTTCTCTCTCTCTCACCCCTCGTCTCTCTCTCTCAAACCGGCCTATTTGTAATTTATGTTCGCCGTTTGCATGAGGTAATACCAAGCAGTATTTTGCTTATGTATTATCTTTCCACATTAGCAAAACTCCAGAATATCGATTGGGGAAAAAAAAATGGATTAAAAAAAAAAGTTCTTTATGCCGATAACTTTCTCAGGAGTTTGCATATGGTTACAGCTCAACCCACTGTTTGCAAGTAACCATTTCTCAACGAATCATTGGGAAGTTCTCAAACTTCTTAACACTCACATAAAATTGTGGTCGTTGCAATTGGTATTATCCTCGCCATTTATGAGCCCTTTTGTAATTATTTTCTGTAGAATGAAGAACACTATTTGGGTTTCATCTGAGAAATGTTCATATATGATTGTAGGGGGGAGCGAAAACGTAGCGTAGGGGTGGGTGGTGGGAGTGGAGGTGGACGGGGGGCGAACCTAATATCATTTAGTAAATAGACGAATCCACACTGGGTATTCTCGCGATGTGATGTTTTTACGACAATACTTCCTCTTGGCCTCCAGAAGCATTCTCATTGTAAGGGAGGCATTGTTATATTTAACAATGACGAAACGAAGATGATGATGAGGAGTTGTTGCAATGAGGAGATGAGGTGGTGGTGGTGGTGGTGGTTCACCTTTTTTCCTCATCGTTCTGGTTGCTTAGCCGGGTTTTAGGTTGCCACCCACAGGAGGCTAAATAGTATGTGAAGAACAGTAATTGATAGGCTACTGCAACTTTTGTAAATGGCATACTTTTAAGGACACACTACTCGAGTGACCGTCTATGGAGAATTTGCAAACACACGTCTACTAACGGTGACGGCTGCTCGATGCAGGACTAGCCACTTAGTATCCAGCACTACGGCTACCAATCCAGACCACAGCATTTCAGGGCTATGGGTAGGAAGTTTGGCCATTGCTGCAAGCCACAGCGGTATCGCGTAAATATGAAAAACATCGTAAAACCCTGTTCATAACTTGGCTGATCTAGTGCTTTAAAAAAAAAAAAAAGCATCCTTAGAGATATTTGACACACGCCGTGCGGTGGTCTCAGGCATCCGTCTGTGACAGAGGGAGAAGGATGGATGGGAAACGAAAAAGAAATGAAAGGAATGAAGTAAGTGGTGGGACATCAATGGCAGGTTAACATCTACGGCAGAAGGCATGGACCGAAGTGTAGATCTTTGATGAGGTCTTAAAAATTAGGGCAGGATGCTCTTAACGTTAAGTACTCAAACTTGTATGCCTTGTTTCATTTAATCTACTGTGACAAACCAAAACTCGTCCCTCTGAGTTTCCTGCTCTTCAGTATTTGTCCATTTTCCTCCGATTGTTTTCAACTGGAGGTTTCTCTGTGTTACCATTTCTCCTTTGGCCATGATCTAATAGTTTGCGCTGTTCCCTTCTTGATCCACGTTATCGTTTTCTCTTGTTTCCCGACCACCCTTTCATCATTGTTCTATTTTTGAACCTTTCTACTTACATACACTTCTGCCTTTCCACATTCCTTGTTCCTGCCGGTTTCCACTTTCGAAACTGCTTCCTACTTTCTACAGTTCCAGTCCAATACCTTTCCGCGTTACCCACACCGTTCCGGGTTTAAATATCTACGTTTATCCACGCCCAATTATCTACCTTACTCTCACCTTATCGTCCTACCAGGCCATTGCCGCACTTGTCTTTCCCGCTGTGCCATGTTGACTTTTTCCTACGACCCACCCTTTTACTTACCATACCTTTCATACTAGCCCATCTTTATCAATAGTGTTACCTTTTTTTCTTAGACTTCTCTCCTCCCCCCCCCCAACCCAACCCCTCCGCGCCACCCCCCCCCCCCCCCAGCCCCCCCCCCCCCCCCCCCCCCCCCGACCTTTTTCTACTTTCCAACTTGTTTCTATTCCTCTTGTCGCTTATTCACCTTTCCTATCAAATACTTACCTGTGATGTGTTTACCTTCTTTTCTATTTTCCTAAGTCATGGGGGGTGACCGGGGGGATGCCTCAAGTACGTACCTCCGGGTTATTTCATATAGTTCACCTGCTAACCTACCTTTCTTCTTACTTTCCTAGCACCTTGTCTAAGTCGTGTTCTCACCGCACCATGGTATGCAGGCTACTACGGCTTGGACCCAACTTATTTCCCAAAAAACCCCATCAATGTGCCACAATAAAAAACTTCTGCGAGTATTGAGAACTCTGGTTTGTCGTGACAACGTGAGTGAAGTTCTCCCTCTACATGTAGTTCTTGACCCGAGTACGTCCTCATCCGGTGTGCGCGAAACGGGTTGTTAGCATACAGCTGCGAGAGACAGTTAGCCGTGCAACTACGGTCAATTCTGGAGCTCTGATTGGGGGTGGAGCAAAGACCGGTGAAACATTATGACTCGTCCTTGCATAACGAGCACAACGATGTGTGTTGGGTGGGGGTGGGTGTGTGTGGTTCGAGGTGTGCCTGCGGCCTGCGTGCGTGATGCTGTAAGCCAGTCGTGCTGCACGAGTAGGTGAGAAAAGGTTTGTAGGAGTTACGGTCACCTGATGTGTGGAATTATAAACAGTCCACACCAGCATAAGGGAAATCTGACCGCAACGAAGCCATCTCTTGCAGGGAGGGCAGCGGAAATATGACGCAGAAACTCGTTGATGAGATACAGTGACAGGACGAATTTGCGCATTGTGGACCCGAAATGAACAAATAAAAAATACATGAATGAACGATATAAGAACATTAAAAATGATAGACAGATAGGATATAATTATAGACACAGTCATTAAAGTTCCTCTCCCAAAGGGGCAGATCCATAGTGAAAGTGACGGCTATGATGGATAATGATGTAAAGGAAGTAAAGTGACGATTGATAAAAT
>JADBJO010016142.1:40000-41426 GCA_016801955.1 Conus betulinus | reverse complement strand
AAAACATCTTTCTACTGCCAGGGAAGCAATACTACGCACCGAAAGAGTTACTTTCCCATGCCAATGTATTCCAATAGGACCTGGCAAATACGAAAAGTGAACGTGATGTCATAATAAAAGAAATTCCTTTCCTATGAAAATCTTTGCCTACAGGACAGTTTTTTTTGTTTCATAATGGTAACTTCAAAGTGTGCACAAATCCAGCTCCACTCTCTGATACAGGTCGGCACCATGAGAGAATGAGTTCGTTCTTGACCCACATTCCATCTCCCCTCCAAGTTTGATTACCATCGGTTTTGTTGTTAGTTGTTTTTGTTTTTTTTTAGTCTTGCTGTCAGACAGACAGACAGACAGACAAATGAACAAATGAAACCAGTGGATGACCGTGAAAACACTTGATAGCCCTGCCATCCATGCCTGCAGATCACAGGTCAAAAGATTTTCGCCAGCTTGAACTTGAGGCTCAGCACTTCTAACACCTTCAAAACATCAATACAAAAACCATCAAACAATAATGGCTTAAATCAAATCATCATAAGCGGTTATTGTGAGATCTTAACTAAAGATGAACGGTCTCCATCAGACAAAGCCCTCCCCAATCCACTGCTCGGCGCCCGCCCCCTCTCTCCCAAAACAGCCAAGCTCCCCCCCCCCCCCCCCCCCCCCCCCCCCCCCCCCCCCCCCCCCCCCCCCCCCACACACCACACACACATACACACACACTCCTCCTCAACCTATCCCTTTTCAAACTTTCTCTCTTCTGCGCTGCCTCACCAGTAGTGAGGCAATGAATAATTCTCTTTAGAAATGTAAAAAAAATACATGAGTGAAAAAAATATCTCCCTTAAAAGAAAAGAAAAAAAAACAAACATGCAGAGCTTTTTTCAAATATGCGCTGTGGCATCAACGTAAAAATAAATCGATCAGTTGATATACCTATGTCATCATAAATAAGAATACAATAAAAGGCAAAAATAATTGTATAACAAGCATCAAGAGCCGGTAAAAATGTGAAGAAAAACATTTCATAAGTTGTATATAATAGCCACAATACAAAGAAAAAGCAATACCTGGAGAAGAATTTGTTCATCATGAGAGAAAATATCTGTATTAAAATAGCAACCATCACGGTTAAAAAATGAACAGTTTAAACCATACATACTCGGATACATAAAGAAAAACAGATATACATTCCCTGTCATAAATTTTCCTCACGATTGTTGTCAAATGCCGATTTAAGGAGGAAAAAAAAAACGATAAAAAATGCAGCTGATCAGAGCCTCTTCAAGAAGAGCAGATGAAAGTGTTGACCAGCTTTTTCTGTGACGTTTTCATCTTCAGACGACGCTAGTGATGAACGTGGGCTTGAGGATGATGACAGTTAGAATCAGCACGGTCAACTGAAAAGAAGATAGCGTGGGCCTTA
>JADBJO010016142.1:27500-32500 GCA_016801955.1 Conus betulinus | reverse complement strand
GCTGATTGTCTTGGTCCAGGAGGTGCCCCTGCGAAGTCTTTGTAGTCGTCCACTCCACAGCACTTCAACTGTAGACCCCATCGGACACAGGGATCGCGGGGGGATGATGTGAGGGTTGGGGGGGTGGGGACGGATAGAAAGACGGATTATATATAGAAAAAATGGGAGGAAGAGAGAGAGATATTCACATTCAGATGATTTATTCATATAACAGGCCAAGACCCCTAATGAAGGGGTGTGGGAACACACAAGTACAATAATGACATGAAATCAAATTATGGAACAAATTAAGTATAATTCAAGGGCAATTTCAAGAAGTGAACATTTCTCTTCACTTACAGGCCTTGTACAAAAACAAAGAAAAATTCTTAATAACTTCTGCCGAAATACATGAACAAGTAGGCTCAGTTTAAACAAGGATGGTTGTCTGTAATATTTGCATTAATAATAAACTTTTCTTTGATGCTCATGAGAGCTGGACAGGACAGGACGAAGTGTAATTTGGTTTCCATTGATTTTTTTTACATAAAGGATAAAGCAAATCATAATCATTACATATTCGATATCTAAAATAATGAGTGGCCAATGCAGATATTCCTAATCTGAATTTTGCTGTTACATGTTTTAGGTGCCTGTCCATATCTAAGCGTAGGTTCGTTTTCAGGTCATGAACATCACAAATGTTCCTGTAAAAATCAAATCTGTCACTGTTATGAACATGATCAGACCATTTCTGCCATCTGCAGTCAACCAACCGTTGACGGAAAAACACATACAAACTCTTTAATATTACCAGCCCCCTTGATTCAGCAAAAACAAATCCAAATCCATATTCAAATATACAAAGGCACACTTTGGACACCAGTTACTTTTACCTTTAGCATCCAAGTCATATAACATATTGTCCGCTTTACGAGGAACTCTAAAGTCTTCCATTTGTATCAGTTTCAGCCAGTAGCGGATACATCTGACAGCGGAAGTAATGTAAATGGTAATCGATTAGTTTCACCGTAAATTAGATCATTTGGTGTCCGTCTATTTACATCAAGAAACCTTTTCAGAGCAAACATTTGAACAGATTCACAATAGACAGCAGCTTTTTCTAGTCCCCATAGCTCAGAGCCGTACTGCACAATCGGTTGAACCTGAGAATCAAATAGCTTTATAAATAACATAAATGAAGAATTATTAAGAACATGCAACTTTTTCATGATACAAAGCACAACATTTTTCGCCTTACCTGAAAGGTCTTTGCATGCGCCAACAAAACTCAAGCGCAAATATTTATAACAATTGACAACTGGCATAGGATTACCATCGTATACCACCTTTCCCTATAACAATTGACAACTGGCATAGGATTACCATCGTATACCACCTTTCCCTTACACTTAAATAACCACTTTTACGAAATACTATGATATTGCATTTTTCCATGTTGACTTTCAACTGCAATGATTTGGCGGCTCGATGCAAGCTATTTAATTGTGTTTTGCAACCCTGTACCAGTTTCGGACATCAAAACAACAGCTTCGACCAACATAAGGATAAACAATTCAAAAGCGTCGAGTGATAATAAAGCACCCTGTTTACCATTGTTGATTACATCAAGAGCTAGCTCATTAATAAACAAAGAAAATAAGATAGGGCTGCATGCATCTCCCTGCTTGACTCCTCTAGAACAATTAATATTATCTGTACGTTTTGCTTCACAACGGACTCTGGTTCTTACTCTGTCGTACATACTTCTAATACATCTATGGAGTTTACCTTTAATACCCTTTTTTTTTTGTTGTTGCCAAAATGGGCCAGCGGGAGATTTCTATTAATGGAGTCAAACGCTTTTTTTCGAAATCTTTAAAAGCTACATATAATTTCCTATTGTAAGAAAAACTGCTTTCTGCACAAGTGCAAGCAATGTAAACATGTAATCAATAGTTGAGTAACCTTCTTAAAGCTTGCTTGATAATCACCTGTGATATTATTTTCCTCTAACCATTCTTGCAGTCGGTTATTAATAATTGTCCCAAAGATTTTACTACTGATATCACTAACAGAGATCCCTCTGTAATTGTTGGGGTTATTAACATCACCCTTTTTAAAGACTGGCAAAATAACTGATTCAATCCAGTTTTCTGGGAACGTACCTTTATCAAATGATATATTAAACAATTTCAGAAAGAATTGCATTACCTGATCAGAAGCAAATAGTTCACCACTAATGTCGTCAGGGCCAGCCGCCTTGCGATTTTTCAATTTTCTACACGCTAATACTACTTCGTCTTGTGTAATTGGTCATTGTTGACATGAAGTGTTTGGTCAACACACACGTTACTGACGTCAGACTCTAGTAGAGCCTGGAAATGTTAAATGCTATCAATACTAATGTTATTCTTGGGCTGTTTTCTTTTGAAAGAAATCCTCTGAATGGTATCCCAGAGAGAGAGAGAGAGAGAGAGAGAGAGAGAGAGAGAGAGAGAGAGAGAGAGAGAGAGAGACATACAGACAGACAGAATCTACGCGCATGCGCGGTATGTATGCGTCTGTGCGTGCGTGCATGCGTGCAGGTGTATGTGCATGTGTGCGTGTGCATGTGTGTGTGTGTGTGTGTGTGTGTGTGTGTGTGTGTGTGTGTGTGTGTGTTAGGGGCAGGAACAGTCGGTTTGTGGTGGGGTTGGAGGGGAGAATGCATGTGTGGATGTATGTATGAGCCAAGAAAAAAAAGGAAGAATTCTTAATCGTTTGGCCTCTTTCCCACAATACATGCAGTGAACAAAAATAACAACAGAAAATACATACTTATGCATGCATGAGGCAGACAGAAAATATATACTCGTGTATGTATGAAAGAAAGGGGTGGGGGGGGGGGATGGACGGAGGAATTATCATGACTGACGAGCGCAGCTGACCACTCTCGCTGCTCACTTAGAGTGATCTCCCTTCGATCCTTTTAGCTGCTTTATGAACATGGCTCAACAACAACAACAACAACAACCACAGCAACAACAACAACAAAAACGACGACAATGAAAAGAAAAAAAAAAAAAGAAAGAAAAACAGTGTACGTCTGGTTTTCTCCTTACGTTTCTCCCTTTCTATACCGTTTTCTTTCGTATTGTTTGTTTTCTTCGCTTGTTTGTGCCCTTCTTTTGTCCTTTCTAGATGGAATATTTTTACAGACATTTCCCTTCGTTCATTATAATCCTTCAAGCATTGCGGCAGCTTACTGCTACCCAGTCCTATGTAGAAGAAGGGAGGAGGAGTGGGAATAATCGTGGTGGGGAGGGAATTTAAAGCCCTGCGTCACTGGGTGTTTAAGTCTGACTTGTCAGCAGCGAATACATGACATGAACTACCAAACACTCTCACTCTTTGGGAGCAAGAGTTATCCCCCATTCGTTATTTACAATTTGCTGTTCCCCACCTCATTTAAGAGTTCCTTAATTTGGGAGGAAACTTTTTTTTTTTTCTGTAACACTTCTTAGTAAACTCGAAATACATCTTATTTATCACTAGCTATCAATTCCGTCACAACACATTTAGCTTCTCAACTTCGCGTTTGTAACAAAGAAATCCCGCCCCCCCCTCTACTCTCTCCCTTTTTCTAATGATGTCAGAAAATTTAGCCTTACATCTGCATCAGCTAAGCGCTGAGCTACTGTCATGCTGTTTGGTTTTGCTTTCAAAATATGTATCTCTATATTCAGATATTTTTGTTTACTTCTTTATAAATTGTATGTATTTTTCTTTTTCCCGTGTGTATTTTGTTTGCTGTAGAGATTGAGTGCACACATGTATGATGATGATGATGATGATGCGCTTGTTCACAACTCGTGACATCATCATAAGTTTTACGTCATCAGGGTGGCTTACTTTCATCATGACGCCGTTCCACATGAGCGTTGTTGCGTCAGTTCCTTCCAGACCAGTGAAGTCGTCTGTGATCGTATCTTTCAGCCTGGGCTTGATGTCATCATCCAGCTTTAGACACACACACACACACACACACACACAGACACACACACACACACACACACACACACACACACACACACACACACACATACACAGACACACAGACAACTAACAACGACGCCGTCATCTTCGTCGACATGGTCATCATCGCTGGTGTCATCATAGTCTTCATTATCACCATCGACGTTAAGTTTAGCCACCACTTAAACCATTCACTATCACTGTTGCCATTGCCAACATTGTCATCGATGTGATAATTTATCTGCACCACCTGTGTGTGTGTGTGTGTGTGTGTGTGTGTGTGTGTGTGTGTGTGTGTGTGTGTGTGTGTGAGAGAGAGAGAGAGAGAGAGAGAGAGAGAGAGAGAGAGAGAGACAGACACAGAGAGAGAGAGAGAGAGAGAGTGTGTGTGTGTGTGTGTTGTGTGTGTGTGTGTGTGCGTTCGTGCGTGCGTGCGTGCATCTGTGTGTATGCGTGCGTGCGTATGTGTGTGTGTGTGTGTGTGTGTGTGTGTGTGTGTGTGTGTGTGTGTGTGTGTGTGTGTGTGTGTGTGCGCGCGCTTGCTTGCTGGCTTGTGTGTATGTAGAGAGAGAGAGAGAGAGAGAGAGAGAGAGAGAGAGAGAGAGAGAGAGAGAGAGAGAGAGTAGTAGGCCCTATTTGCTGCCGTGCCTGTAAAAATCCGTTTGTTCGTCCTTGCAACACGCGCGCGCACACGTGACGCACTCGTGTATTTGTGCCTGAGATAGATAGAGAGAGAGAGAGAGAGAGAGAGAGAGAGAGAGAGAGAGAGAGAGAGAGAGAGAGAGAGAGACAGACAGACAGACAGTCAGATGAGCAGACAGGCAGACTGACAGACAGATAGACAGACAGACTGGCTGATACACCTATAGGCAGGCAGAGAGAGAGAGAGAGAGAGAGAGAGAGAGAGAGAGGAGAGAGAGAGAGAGAGAGAGAGAGACCAGACAGACAGACAGACAGAGACAGAGACAGAGAGTGAAGTATACAAACAGGTGGAAGAATGGAAG
>JADBJO010016142.1:15000-22500 GCA_016801955.1 Conus betulinus | reverse complement strand
GGGTGTTAGCGCTAGCAGGGTCCCATAGAGTAGATCCATAGTCTATGTATGATTGGATATGAGACTGGAAAAAGAGCTTGCGTGAATGCAGGTCGAGGGAAGCGTTTGATTTTGGATGGGTGGTGTTTACACAGCACCACTGGGCGGATGAACTGCTTCGGGCAGTCAACGGCCAGGGTGGATGAGGACCTTGTATGTCCCAATGGCTACGTGTACAAAACCCGAATGCGACCCATTAACAAATCTCGTAGATTTCGGCTTGCGAATGCAAGAGAAGGAAAACTCCCAAGAGAAAAGACGGCCAACTGTAAACCGTTAACAGAACAGGAGATCATCGAAGACGGCGCCACAGTGGCCTCTCTAAGCAGCGTGATGTAATCAAAACCGGCTGTGCACGCACTCTACGACACATGGCTACACAGACAATGCTAGACCGATGTGGTGTCGTCGTCTTCCTGGACCGTGGCCGGAGGGAGAGATGCCGGGCCCCTTAGCCTCAAAGGGCCCATTCACGACTAACGACTACGGACTTGATGCTTCTCAGACTCTTCGGGGAGAAACAGATTGGAGCGCGTGGACAAGCAGCACTTCGGATCGTCCACTGGAATGCGGAAGGAGTACATCGCAAGAAGGCTGAGCTCCAGCGGTTTCTGCGTGAAAATGCGATCGATGTATATTGCCTCCAAGAGACTCACCTCAAGAATACACCACCGCTTTTTCATAAGAGGTTACGAGTTGTTCAGACAAGACCGAGAGAAGAGAGACCAAAGGGAGGCCTCATCACCCTGGTAAGGAACAACATCCCGGCGGCGGGAGACCCAGAATTCTGGTCAAGCTGATTTCGACATAGAATTCCTGGGAGTCAAGTTGGTGTTGCCAGGCACGTCAGTGACAGTCCTCAACGTCTACTCACCTACAAACCCAGAGACAGGTCGACTCCATTTTCGTTCACTCCCACAGTTGGATCATCACAGGAGACTTTAACAGCCACTCAACCAGCTGTGGCTACCAAGATCTCAAGAAGAAGGGAGAAGATGTGGAAGGCTGGGCAATCAGTAACCAGCTGATCCTCATCAACAGACCAGAAAATCCACCTACGTGCTACTCACGAGCATGGAGACCACTAGCACTCCTGACCTGGCCTTTGCTACAGACGACATCCATAGCATTGCCCAAAGGGAGGTGTCGCCCCAGCTTGGAGGCAGCGACCACAGGCCAGTGATCATCACAGTACAGAGACAGTTTGAAATCCATCCCACCTGGCTCCTGGCAAGCTGGAATTACAAGAAGGAAAACAGGGATCTGTTCAAGCATGAGGTAGACAAGAGAACTTTTTGCGCTGACAATGTCAACATCACACACAACATCAACGAAAACGCCAAGATTTTTAACAAGGCAGTGCTAGATGCGGCGCAGGCAGCTATTGCACGAGGCAAAACGCAGGAACTACTGCCCCTGGTCACCTGAGCTCGACACCCTGCACAAGACCCTCAGTAAAACCAGGGACACGATGGAGAGCTCCCCCACTGATGTGAATGTAGATACCCTCAACAGAGCGAAAGCCTCGTTCATAAAGGAAAACCTGCAAGCAACACGCAAGAGCTGGCAAGCCAAGACAGCTTCCCTGAACATAGAGACAGACATGCAGGGACTCTAGAAGCTGACGAAGAAACTGAACAACAACCCCTGCCGAAGCAAGACCGTCATCGAGCAGGACAACCAGCTGAAAACAGAAAAGGGCCGCAGTCAACACCTTTGCGGAGCTGTACCGAGAGGAGAGTACGACCCCATGCCCAGACAGTGCATCACGCAGGTTCGAGAAGAAACCACGGAACTTCTGACATCAGACCCACATGGCATAGACGACAGCTGTACGAGCGAGTCTTTTACCATGAAGGAGCTGAAGCAAGGCATTTGCAAGCTGAATCCCAAGAAAGCTACGGGGCCCAATGGCTTCACTAGCGACACGCTGAAGCACCTGGGACCAGCATCCAGAACAGGGCTGCTTCAGATCTTCAACCACAGCTGGACAGCAGGAGTTGTGCCCTCCATCTGGACAGAGGCAAAGATCATCCCCCGGTTCCAAAGAAGGGGGAAGAACAAGAAGGACTCCCACAGCTACAGACCAATCAGCTTCTGAGCTGTGTCGGCAAGCTGCTGGAAAGGATTGGTCAATCGCCGCCTCACCTTCCTCCTGGAAACACAGAACATCCTTTCACCTACCCAGACCGGCTACAGGAAATTATGCAACAAAGAAGACCAACTGGCCCTCCTCGTCCAGGACATCGAAAACTCTTTTCAGGAGAAGAAGACACTGGCCATGTTTTTGACCTGTCGAGAGCTTTTGACAAAGTGTGGCAGGAGGGCCTCACCCCCTAAAACTTCTCTGAGCCGGCATACGTAGCAAGATGTACATGTGGATCCACCGCTTTCTCTTCGGCAGGACCGCAAGGCTCAAAACTAGAGAGCTACCACAGCAGAAAGGTAAAGCTGCATGAGGGTGTCCCCCAGGGAGTAGAGTAGTGCTTTCCCCAACACTGTTCTTGTTGTTTATCAACGACATTACAGACAACATCACGAAGCACTCTCCAACAGTCTGCATGCAGACCTGGCAATATATGGACATCCTCTGAATTCACCAGCACGGCCTCCTACTGGCTTCAGGAAGTCGTCAGCAATATCGCCACAAGGACAGATGACTGGGGTCTTGAGCTCAACACCATGAAGACCAACGCAACACTTTTCTCTCTCTCTACCGCCAACGAGCACGTCAAACTGAGGCTCCAGGGACAGGTCTTGCCCCAGACAGACACATCAACATTCCTTGGCGTCAAGTTGGACACTCGCCTGACCTGGAAACCCCAGAATGAGGAGATTGAGAGAGAGACATCTGCAAACTAGCCCTGCTGAAGAAGCTGGCCAGGACGACTTGGAGAGTGGACAGCAGGCTTCTCGCCAGGGTCTACACGGGAGCGGTCAGACCCACCATGGAGTACGCCTCAACCTCGTGAGGCACAGCCTCCAGCACCAATAGGCGCCGACTCGACAAAGTCCAAAACATGGGACTTCGCCTAATTCTTGGAAAGCCATGAGGTCCACACCCATCCATGACATGGAGAAAGCTGCTAACGTCGAGCCCCTGGAGAGAAGACGCGACCTGAAAGTCCTGAAGCAGGGCGAAAAGCTCAGAAGACTGCCCTCACACCACCTACACCACAGACTGGAGCAGCCCACAAAGAACCGTCTCAAACGGCAGAGCCTCAACCACCAGTATAAGACACTCAGAGGGCAGCACAGCAATGTTCTGGTGGCAAAAGGGAAGCCCTGCATTGACCTTGCCTTGCCTAACTGAAGGCTCGACCAAGAGGTAGAGGCCACCATCAGTCTCAGAGTTCCTGGCATCACCACTGCAGACCAGCAACCAGCTACTCTCAAGATCCTGAGTCTGGCCATGATAGAGGAGTCCTACCCACCCAGCTCCTGGACGCATGTATACATGGACAGATCAGCAGAGGAAGCCACACACAACAACGAGGCTGTGGTGTCTACGTCAGATTTCCAGATGGAGAGTCCAGCAGTATCATATTCCCTGGGAGGAAAGCTCTGTTCTAATTTCAGAGCTGAAGTTCTGGCCATTACAACAGCAGCAGAATTCCTCTCTTCATGTGGAAAACCCCTTGGCAGACTGACTCCATCTCCACACTCCAGGCCCTAGACTCTCCTGATCCTGTTCCACTGATCCAGTCCCTCAAGGCCTCCTTCGCAGCCCTTACCCAAACAGCCCCAACAACCTTCCAGTGGGTGCCTGCCCATGTAGGCCTCTCAGGCAACGAGTGTGAAGACCACCTTGCTAGGGAACGCAGCCAGCTCACACAGCCGACCGTTCCTGCCACGTATGAGGAAGCTAAAACTTTCCTCCGCAGCAGATTCCGAAGATGCCTGGGTCACCCTAAACAGAGGCTACCAGGATCCCATCAGGACACTGGAGAGGAGACACCAGACTACAATCAACCACCTTCGCACAGGACACTGCGGCCTCAGAACACACCTGAAGAGGATTGGAGTGGCAGCCACATCCCTGTGTGATTGCGGCCAGGCTGACCAGACCCCATTACATATTCTGCAAGACTGCCCCCTGCATGAGGAGACACGGCATCAGTCCTGGCCCGGGGGTGCAGACCTCAACACCAAGCTCTGGACGGCAGCCGATCTTCGCCGGACACACCGACAGACTTCAGCAGGCCAGACAAAGAAACAATCAAACAAACAAATATACATAAATATACACATACACGCATGTAGAAAGCTATTAGATATGCGCTCACAACAATTAGATATGCGCCACACACATAGCACATGGATTATGAAATAGCTTATCGCAGTACATACCTATGAGATATGAAGTAGATATAAACATATGTACAGGACAGTGATGAAGCAATGATATACGAATATAAGGATGCATACAAATGACATATTATTTCAATTAAATGAGGAAATGGGGAGAGGAGCTTATTTGTTTTGCTGTGACAGGAACTGAGCAGTCATTGTATCCAGCAACTGAACAGCAAATGGATGTAGTGGGCAAGGGGGGTTGTGCTGACTGCAGTGGGATGTGTGTGATGGTGTGTGTGTGTGTGTAGGGGGGGGGGGGGGGGGGGAGGGGCAGAAGCTCATTTGTTTTGCTGTGACAGGAACTGAGCAGTCATTGTACCCAGCAACTGAACAGCAAATGGATGTAGTGGCAAGGGGGTTGTGCTGACTGCAGTGGGATGTGTGTGATGGTGTGTGTGTGTGGGGGGGGGGGGGGGGGGGGGAGGGGGTCGGAAGTGTAATGTGTTGGGTGGTGGCAGGTGTGTTGTGTTCGGAAGTGTAAGGTGGTATTGTCTGGAGTTGGTGGATTGCATGGGGTATTAGAGGGTGGTAGTTGTGCTGTGCTGGGAAATTGTAGCCAAGATGGGTTGTGAGGATGCAGCTGAGATGTGTTTTGGAGGTGGGGTGTGTGTTGGTTGCTGCTAGTGTGTGGTTTGGACATGGAAGGGGGTGATGTGCTATGTGGATGAGGGTGCAGGTCACGTTTCTGTACTCTTTACATTGCTGTTTGTCATTTCTATTCACTGGGGAAGAAAAGGAATACATGTGGTTTTTTGGATTGTAGAAGGGGTTGCTTTGTAGGGCGTTGATGCCGACCTAGTATATCATACACACTGCGAGAGTTGAGAACTGGGGGAGTGGTCGCTGGGAAATCAGTTTCATAGTCATAACCAGGGAGACTGTTAGGGTCACTGGGGGTCTTGTGTTGTAAGACAGTCCCTTCTTGCTCTTTGTGTGGTGGGCCTGATGTTGTTGGAGGGTTGGGTCTTATGGGACAGATGTTGGAGGCAAGGCCTTTGCATCCATATGAACTGGGATGTAGTCTGTCTCGGTACATGGCTTTCTTTTGGCGCCCCAGATCTGGCGAGGAAGGAGGGGTTGTTATCTAAGTAAGTGATCCCCTCTTGACGGCAGGAGAGGCGAAGATTGGCCGTGCATCGTGAGGCCATGTCCTTAAGAGGATGTTGGCCAAGGTGAGGAAGAATGGAGGAGGCCTGCAGTGAAGCACTGGGGAACGCTTGCCTGAGTAGGTGGATTAACTCAGCCCAGTCTGCTACAGGCACTGGCCTTTCGTCACAGCTGTCGATCCCCACATGGAAAGTGACCTGTTGGATGTGGGGTGATGGGGGCTGTGATGACAGCCACTGACACAGATGATGGACTGTCAGGCCAGGCACAGACAGATTTTTCACCCTGTTGCGTTCTGTTGACATTTGCTTCCCATCTACCCCCTTTAACACAGTCTCTTAAAAGCAGCATGTTGCAATTTACTGGGATTGTCTTTTATCGCAGGATAGCTAGAGGAGGTGGGGGATGGGATTCTGTTTGTTGATGGCACTGGGGATTTCTGTCATTGTGTTTGTGTCTGGTTTGTTCTTGTTGTGTAGAGATTTTATTGATGGAACAGAGGAACCTGTGTTCAGCTCTGTAGAACTGTCTGATAGCACACTGTATGTATTTGATGTTTCCACAGCATATTCACTCTGTGTAGATGACATAGTTGATGTGACACTGCGTATCTGGTCTGTTTGCTTGTCTGATTGCTGTGTTTGATTGACTGGTTTGAGGGCATGCACTTGTTTCCTAATGTCAGTATTGATGTTGTTTTGACTGTCTTTGAATGATTGCAGTCTGCTTGTGGTATCTTTCATCTGACGTTGTTGATGTTCATGCTGTACTTGTTTGATTTATTGTGAAAGATCTTGATTTTATGACTTTATGGAATTCTTCACCCTAATCTCCATATCACCCGTGTTCTGAGTGTTCCGTTCAACTTGTTGGGATGTGTGTTCGAGCTTATTTTTTAGTGTCTGTATGTCTTGCTGCATGTGGGAGATAGTGCGTCTGGCTGTGATAAGCTGTTTTTGAAGGTGTGTGATAACGGCCATGCTTGCTAGCTGAGAGAGTGTGGGGGAAATCAGATGCTGAGAACTGGCACTCTCGGGGATCAGTGGATAGAACGGGTGGCAGGCAGAGCGTTAGTACTGGTGGGGGAGGGTGACAATACACGCTGTTCTAAAGCACACGGGGTGGACGTGGGAGGATCAGATGGGGGGTGGGGGGTGGGGGGGGTCAGTATTTTGCTGGGTGGATGAAGGGACTAAGGAGTGACAAATGTCAACAGGGGATGAAGGGCTGTTGATGGCTGGAGACTTGAGGGATGCAGGTGGCGATTCCCACGCTGTCTTGGGTGGAAGAGGGAGGGGAGTGTGGCATGGGACCATGTTGGGAGGGTGTGTGGCATGGGACAATGAGAACTGTGCGAAAGAGAGAGAGAGAGAGAGAGAGAGAGAGAGAGAGAGAGAGAGAGAGAGAGAGAGTGGGGGTGGGGGGAGAGAGAGAGAGAGAGAGAGAGAGAGGAGGGGGGGGGTGGGGGACTAAGAGAGAGAGAGAGAGAGAGAGAGAGAGAGAGAGAGAGAGAGAGAGAGAGAGAGATGTAACGAAGAGACACACGGACTGACAGACACAAGAGACAGATGGCCCACTCACGAAGAAAAGGGTATTTATGATACCCATGATGATCTTGGCCACGCAGACGAAGGCGGTGCCGCACATAGTGGCAGATTTGAACCTTCACGACTCGTCGTCCGTTTCTTCCTGGTCAGTTTCCCTCAACGATGGCCATCTCCTCCTCCTTGTGCACTTCTTCTATGGAAAAACACTATCGTGGCTGGGAGTGACCAACTTGAAGCTGCTCCCCACGGGGTGGGACTGAAACAGAGCCACGGCTATTGGAATCTACCGGCCTCGTTGTCACTGTTGGTGACGAGTGTTACGATTAAAAGGGAGACAAGAAAGGGGGATCTTTTTGCAAAAGACGTCATAGGAATAATGACGAGTTGCAAGCCTCCTTTTAGTTATCAATTTTAGATCTTTGTATTTTCGGTCAGTGTAGTGCTATTGTTG
>JADBJO010016141.1:30000-37500 GCA_016801955.1 Conus betulinus | reverse complement strand
CCACTTTCACTCAGATTTTGAGTGGATTTTAACAAGGAGCAGGAGACAATTATACAATGCTAAACAACTGAAGTCAAAGAACTCTTCAATGTTTCTTACAAATTAAGTTGGAGTACCTTGGAATACACTTAGCCCAAGAGTACATGTTGATTAGACTTACAGTCACCCACTACAAAACATTCAGACAATCTACAGTATTCATGAATTAATTCAACAGTTTTCACCCAGTAATGGCATACTTTTTTCCTTTCAGAAGATTACTTTCAGTGATTATCTTAACAGATAGTATTAGATACTGGCAAAAGTCATATTGTTAATATAGAATGCTAATAAAGTATCTCAACAGTTTCTACCAAGTTATGGCAGACAACTATTACAATAGAATACTCATTTATTATCTTGATAGATGCCACCAAGTATTGGCATTAAGTTATACTGTTAAAACATATGGCATACATACATGCAATGCATAGCCTCCAAATTTAGAAACATAGTTTCAACTTACAGTTCTTCTGGGTTTGGGCCATTGAAACCTTGTACAGGGTATCAGAGTAGGAGAGATAATCTTTCGTCTGTTTGGTTGTGTTATCTTTGTTTAACTCGTGATGATCAGTCTTACAGCCTTCTGTGGAGCAGTGAAGTGCAGACAGTGGGTTCCCTTTTTTGAGTGTGCTCAAATACACATCCGCTTTCTGATGCCTGTTTGAATGACAGGCTCTCAGAGTCACATCACAGCCGATCTTATCACTACAGACTAAGAAAAGGGGAGGTGATAGTAAGCAAATGGAGAGAAGAGAAGACACTGTACAGCTATTGGGTCACTTTGGTGCTGTTCAGTGGGGCCTGTTCTGGTCCATGAAGTACGCTGATTTCCATACCCCTTAATCAGCACTGCTTGCCGTGGAGTGAGTGTGAGTGAACTTTTCCCGTCAGGGGAGACTAAGGCCACCGCCACCACCACCACGTTCAAACAGCTACAGTCCACATGAACTTGCCGATTGTGGAATCTGATACCATTCCAATCAGGCTGCAGACATAGATTCGGAAGGAAAAACTAAAGCTCAGGGCATCACAGAAGCAGAACAAAAATATTACATTACATAAAACTAGTTTTCACACTGATGAACAAGAATGATGCAGAGAATATTAAAGAGTTCCATTTTAGATCTGCGAATGACTGTAGTCTTCTACGCCTCTTTCATGATGTATTACATCGTCAGCTCGGCCGATTGCTTGTATTGGTAAAGTTTATTTGCGCTACGCTGTCAGAACTGCCCTGTTATTTGGACACAGTTCAGCCGTGTGACACCAGTTCTCTCATTTGAATTCAGAACACCTTTAACAATTCTGGTTATCAACCAGTTTCCTCTCCACCACCTTCCCTCAAAGCACACACACACACACACGCGCACGCACGCACGCACGCACGCACGCACGCAGCACACACACACGCACACACGGACGCATACACCTACATAACTACACACGCAGACACACAGACACACAGACACACACACAGACACACACACACACACATACACACACACACACATACACACACACACACACACACACACACACACACACACACACACACACACACACACACACACACACACACACACACACACACACACACACTACATACACTATTCCATCTCACACTCTAAAAAAATGCATACTCTGATAGTATCCGATTTATGAACCCTTTGAGCTACAATTCCTGACACAACTGATGTAGGTCTTACAAATTTCTCAGTTAAAAGACTACGTAGATATGTTAGTTCACAGATACTTTTTGATCACCAGGACGGGAATCTTGAATTCCCAAGGGAAGCGTGCGAGGAATGGGAGGGAAGGGGTGATGCTGGTTATGTTTAACATTCGTTGGAAATGCGTCTTTAACCTCAAAGTGTGCGATTGAAAGGCTTCAGTTGCAAGTTTTGTGTGTGTGTGTGTGTGTGTGTGTGTGTGTGTGTGTGTGTGTGTGTGTGTGTGTGTGTGTGTGTGTATGTGTGTGTGTGTGTGTGTGTGTGTGTGTGTGTGTGTGTGTGTGTGTGTGTGTGTGTGTGTGTGTGTTGTTGTTGACTGTGTCTGTGTGTCTTTGTGTTAGCGTGAATGAGAGAGAGAGAGAGAGAGAGAGAGAGAGAGAGAGAGAGAGAGAGAGAGAGAGAGAGAGAGAGAGAGAGAGAGAGAGAGAGAGTCTACGAACATTCCACTCGAGACATTATGTGTTTGTAAGTTTGTTATCTTTCATCCGTGTTATTTAATGCTCTTGTTAACAGCTCCTTTTTTTTCTCTCTGACTCTGTCATCTTCTGCCTCATGCTTCTGTTCACCTGTTCCATGCTACCACTATCAAAGTCTTCTGCGCGACACATGTGTCACGCATGTTCTTTGTTTTGGCCTGCAATAATGTTGCAGGTGCCCGAGGAAGGACACACCATCAGGTACAAGCTGTACTACAACGAGAAGCGATCCAAGAAGAAGTTCCCCGATAAGCTCCAGCCGGAGAACTACATCAAGCCTGTCGGGAGTAAGGGGCAGCAAACCCTGCTGACCCGGCTTCCTCAGACCGGATTCTACAAACTGGACGTCATGGACGGAAGCGGAACCGATCTGTTTGAGCTGCTCATCAAGTCCACGGGGAAAACGGAAGCTGCCAAGCCCTTCCCTCCCATTCCGGGCACGGGCCTCGGTATCAACCAAGCAACCATTGACGCCGGTCTGGTGGATCTTTCCAGAGAGAATGGGCTGATCGTGGCCCAGGAGGGGGAGAGAGTTTGCTTCCGCTTCCGCATGAAGAAGCCGTTGGATGTGGTGACGCGCCTGGCTCACAGCGTCATACCGAGTCAGAGGCTAGACAGCCGAGTGACTCACGAAGAAGAAGATGGCGTCATCACTGTCAATGTAAAACTTCTCTCTCTCTACGTCTGTCTGTCTGTCTGTCTGTCTGTCTGTCTCTCTCTCTGTTTGTCTGTCTGTCTGTCTGTCTCTCTCTCTCTCCATCCCTCCCTCTCTCTCTCTCTCTCTCCCCTCTCTCTCTCCAGTCTCTCTCTCTCTCTCTCTCTCTCTCTCTCCAGAGTCTCTCTCTCTCTCTCTCTCTCTCTCTCTCTCTCTCTCTCTCTCTCTCTCTCTCTCTCTCTCCAGAGTCTTTTAGACGGTGCTCAGTATGCTTGTCAGGATTTAACATGCACGAGCAAACACCGACGGAGTTCCCGCCTCCCAGCTCCCTCGTGATGACATAGCCCACTGACTGCGGAACAAGCCATAGCGATCACCATCCTCCAGCGGCAAACTGACCACACGTCCTCCAGTGATAGCATCTCTGAATCTGACGTCGACAGTGTCACTGTCACTGCCCCCCCCCCCCCCCCCCCCCCCCACGTTGACTATCCATGAGAATCTGCTGACAGTTGAGACCTTAATACAATTCACCTCTTCCTTCCAATGACGATCAATGTGAAACTTCCGACAGTGAAAACTTGGATGCAAATTCACAACATCCCTCCACTGAGTATCTCTCTGAATCATCTCACAATGTGGACCTTGACGCAGATTCAGCATTTCCCTCACATAACAAGCTCTGGTAATCTTCTGACAGTGAAGGTATTGACGCAAATTTGTGACTGCTGACATTGAAGACCTTGACTCAAATTCATTAGTTCTCTCCATTGACAATCGCTGTGAATAAGCTGACAATGAAGACCTTAACACAAATTCATCAATCCTCTCCATTGACAATCTTTGTGAATCTTTTTACAAAGGAGACCTTGACAAAATAACAACTTCCCTTCGGTGACAATCTTTGTGAATCTGCTGATAATGAAGACCTTAACACAAAGTCATCCATCCTCTCCGGTGAACACAAACTCATCAATCCCCACCAGTGACAATCCCTGTGAATATGCTAACAATAAAAGCCTTAACACAAATTCATCAATCCCCACTAGTGACAATCCCTGTCAATATGCTAACAATGAAAGCCTTAATACAAATTCATCAATCCCCTCCAATAACAATTTTGTGAATCTGTTGACAATGAAGACCTTAACACAAAGTCATCAACCCCCCTCCAGTGATAACCCCCGTGAATCTTCTAACAGTGAAGACCTTGGGGAAAAAGTTTTCAAGTTCCCTACAATGACTATCTTTGTGAATCTGATAACAGCGCAGACCTTAATGCAAATTCACCACTTCCTTCCAGTGACAAACCTCTCTGTAAATCGGCTGACAGTTAAGAACATGACACAAACTCGTCGCATTACTACAGTGACAGTTTCTATGTTTTTTTCGGACTTCGACACAAACTCACCACCTGTGACTGTTCCTTCGAACACACTGACAGGGAATGCCTGCCACAAATTCGGGGAGGGTGTGGAGGGGAAACCAAAAAAACTGAAGCCACTGCTAAAACAGGACTCAAAGAGCCACAGAGTTCCAAATGTTTCCTGTATTCTGATAACCAATGCTCCTGCTACTGCTGCTGCTGCTGCTGCTGCTGGCGCCGCTTTGGGGTTCCATTTTGGTCTGGGACTGTATCACAGGCTCGTGTTTTGTGATTCCTTTGATTTCCTTTGATGATATCCTCAAATGCAGACTCTGAGAAGCCAGCTTTGCAGAATTTTTCAGAAATATAAAACTCGGCTGTGTAGTTACAGTTTTCGAGTGTGTGAACCCATAGCAGACTAACCAATGCAACAAAGAAGAGGAACCGGCCTGTATTTTAATCAAAATTGCAGAATGACATAATGACTGGTTCTGAAGGGTTCAGATTAGTCGCTGTCCCAGCCACGGCAGACACTGCCACTGTGTGGTGGTTGCTGGGTCACAATCCCGAGGGTGTTTATGCATAAAGCCACTATACCTTGATGTGGATACGGTCCGGCTGTCTGCGTGAACATTGATTGTGTCTTGCCATGCAAACGGCCCAGTGGCCTGTGTGTATAGGTGATAGTACCCTGGCGTTCAAGCATTCAAGTTGTCTGTATACACAGCTGACTGTAGCTTAGCAAGCACACACTCAAGTTGTGTGTATGGACAGGTGACTGTAGCTCAGCATGCGCGCAATCCAGTTCTGTGTATGTAATGTGACTGTAGCTTAGCAGACACACATTCCAGTGTGTGTGTATGGACAGCTGACTGTAGCTTAGCAAGCACGCATTCCAGTTGTGTGTATGTACAGCTGACTGTAGTTTAGCATGCGCACATTCCGGTTGTCTGTATGTACATGTGACCGTACTTTAGCATGCACACATTACAGTTGTCTGTGTGTAAACGAGGATCGTTCTTTGGCCTGCACCCATTCCAGCTGTTTATTTAGAAGTGACCCCCATGTGTGTCTGTGTCCAGGTGAAGGTCCCTTGGTACGCATTCCATCCAGAGTTCAGTCTTCAGGTGGACGTCAAGCCCAAAGACAGTGAGGATGACCACCTGGTCAACGTACTCAACTATCTGCTGACCCCAGACAGGCAGATGGTCAACTCCATCAAAGGAAAGGAAAAACAGGTCAGAGCAATCCCCATCCCCATCGGCATTCCCACTCCTTACTTGCTCACATTGGCCAGTGACCTGTTGTCCATTGTGGTCCATGTAAACTGTCATCCATACGGATATGCATATAATGCACGGATATGCATATCCGAATACGGATACGCATATTATGACCACATATGCCTCGCTTGGATCATTTTTTTTTCACATCAAAGAAGTAATTGCAACGAGAGCGGAAGTTTTACATGTACACAATTTATCAGTTTATTGAATATACGAAAGGTAAAATGCGCAAAAAGCTTGAATAAAAATTATTGAAGTAACTTTCCCAAGTTCGATCATTTTGACTGATATCTGACTCGTGTAGAACATTTGACCATCGTAAAATTCAGGATTGAAACACACGATCGAGCGTGCATATGTGTGAATGCAATTTCTATGGGCAGCATGTTTATGCCTCAGAGGTCTGAACTTTGATGGAAAACCATCAAACAAACAGACAAAAAAATCTTGAAGACTCTCTAACTCGGGACTGCAGGACCCTAATCATAACCCTATCCTCACCCTAACCTAATCCAATTTAGCCATATTCCTTTACCTAAACCTATCTCTGACTGTAATTTGTTGTGTTATTGTTGTTGTTTGAAAAAACATTAATAAGTTATGAGGAAGCAGTGGAGTGGTCTTCCCATGTCTCCCGTCCAGTAAGGAAAAAAAAAAAAAAAACCGTTACGTACACCGTTCACATGAACTGAGGTCGGAGAGTCCCATGAATTTAGGTTGGAGCAGGGGGAGTGGGGGAAGGGGGGGGGGATGGAGTTGGGGTAGGGAGGGTGTCCCAAAAGAACCTAGAGACTGTGAATGGTGTTGTAGCTGCATGAGGAGTTGGAAGCTGCCACAGCTGATGATGACCTTCATCGCCTGGAGAGCGCCATCCGTGAATTCCGCGCAGCTCACATGCAGAACAATGATCTGTATAAGAAGGCCTGCACCCGCCTGTACGACCTGCACCAGGCTGGTGAATGACATTGTCTGCTTGTTTGTCTGTCTGTCTGTCTGTCTGTTGTTGGGGTCAGGGGTGGACACACGAAAGAGAACCTACTGTACTCCACATCTGTTTTGCGCCCAGTTTGAGGAGATAAGTGACTGACTGTTCGTTCGTCGTTTTCATCGTCTTGAATGCTTACGTCCTGTCTGAAGATGACCAAAATGTCTTTTAATTTGTTGTTTCTTTTGTTCGGAATTTAAAAAAAAAAAAATATTTTTAACATATCTCAGGTCAAGGTCTTTTCATCTTTATGAGGAGTGTCTCCATCTGCCTGCCTGTCTCTCTTGTCTTGTCTCGTCTTTCTCTGTCTCTGCTTGAATCCACGTGTGATTAAAAGCCCTCGATGGCCACGAGCAAGGACAATGCTCTGTCTGTGACAGTTTACACCCAGTGGTCGGTGTGTTTTCCATAGCAGGAAATGGGTTGGACTAGAACCGTGTCTGTCAGTAACATAATACATTAAAAAAAAAAATTTCTGTTCACAGCAGTCTGTGGAAAATTTTTATATGCTTTTTTTATGTGTGTTATATGGGGCGTGTGAGGAAGTCTAAATTAGTGGAAAACAGTTCACCTGTCTGCTATCTCTTGTGAACTGAAGAAGTGTTATATTGCTCATTCTTTTGTCTTGTTCCTAGGACTTGTTTCTTCTTAAGTTTTACGTTCTTACATCTCAAGTTAATTTGATGCTTGTATTACAGAAATAAAGCATTAATTCATTCCACTCTAAATGTGTAATACAAAATATGTTTTTTAAGAACATTCGCTGCGGGTTGTTACGAAATGAAATTAATTTGACACAATATATGGTGTTGGTATTTTAAAAACAGGGATCTCTGAGTTCCGGTACATCCAAAAATTCAAGTGAGAATAAAAACATCTGTCTGGTGTATGAGAAATGTTGATATATCGATTGCAAAACTTTTTCGTGGGTTCTGTCCTGTTTGCGTTGAACTGCTAAAT